>APFE030704944.1:22219-46721 GCA_000404065.3 Pinus taeda | reverse complement strand
TTTTAAGTTTTTAATTTTTTGTATTTTTTATTTTTCAGTTTATTTTTTTCATTTTTTTGTTTTAATTTTGATGAAGATGATGGTTAACGTCCGCTAAGACCGAACTTGGTCTATCGGACCTAAAGAAACAAAGTGTTTATTTTGATTTAAGATTTTATTCCTATGCTCAAAAAACTTGAAGAGAAGCCTCCCGAGCTCACTATAATTTTGGCATTGTAAAAGGCTACGAAGGTCAGTATTGTAACAAAGATTGTGAAACTGAGATCTAATGTGGTTGTATGCGGGGCACTCTAAGAGGAAGTGGTTTTCATCCTTGATGTTCCTATTCTCACATATATGGCAGATCCTTTCCATCCATGGGTTTATGGAACTGCCCAACAACCTGTTTCACTATGGAGCTCATGAGAATTTGTTCTAATCTTTGCTATATTAATTTTCTTCTTTGAGTCTGGTTAAAATAGAGAGATACTTTTGATCTTCTAGGGTGGGTTTGATGACCTTTTTATAATAACTTAATTTTCTTTTAGCCGCTAAATCTTCTCACACCACATTTTTTCTTTGAACTTAGAAGTAACAATATCTTTAATGTTATTAATGTTTTGCAATGCATCATTCTCGTTGATCTCCCAATAGTTTAACCAGACCCTTGTGTCTTTATGCAACCCCCGATTGAGCCTTAGGTGGTTTTGGCTGGAATTTAAAGCTAGCCTAGGAAGTCTATGATCATCTATGTTATTGAGTTTGTGCTTGTATAGCAAAAACCTAATCATAGCTAGGCTCTCAATAGGGGAAAGACCTGCTTCTATAAGGAGAATAGGATAGGGTGAATTACTTTTGATTTTCAAGTTATAAGTTATAAAATGCTTTTGGATTTGCTCAATATTTCTCCATGATTCTCTAGAGATGTTGCAACCCCAAACCTCACAGCCATATAAGATAATAGGAGTGACTAAAGTTTCAAAGAGGAACTTCTTTTTATCCCACATTACGAGGTTTGTTGTTTTACAAATTATTTTCAAAGACCAAAAAAAAGCTTTCCACCCCATAATCCTTTTCTCAATGCTATGGTTCCAGTTGAGCTTGTGATGAATATCAATTCCTAGGTACTTGTAAGAATACATTTCCTCCAAGTTATTATTGTCATACATAAAATTAGCATAAGTGTCCTTCTTGGATTTGATAATCATAACTTTTGTTTTGTCAGTGTTAACAGTCATGCCCATGGTAGAACAAAAATGCTTAAGAAGCCTAAGTTTCTTATCAAGATCAGATGGGCACCTTGCGAAAAGAACAATATCATCAGCATAGAGAAGAAGGGTGACGACTATCCCAGCTAAGATTGTGCCATCACATCCTGCTTCCTCTAAATAGCCTTCGAGCTTATCGATGTAAATGCCAAATAGGGTAGGGAAGAGGGGGCAACCTTATTTAACGTCAATGTTACACTTAATATCTTTCGACCACCCCTCATTGCTCTTTAGCTTGGAAATTACATTCTCGTATAACCTTATAGCGGTAGCTCTTAACTCAAGAGGAACCTTTAGCTCTTCTATTCTATTCCAAAGGTTGTATCTAGGAACCGTATCGAAAGCCTTTCTAAAGTCCACAAAGTAACAAAATAAATTGGATTTATCATTACGACATTCCTCCGCAATGATCCTAAGTGTAACGAGGTGGTCTGTTGTTAAGTGATTCCTTCTGAAACCTGCTTGGCCTTTAGCCCACTTACCTTCACGTTCAAGCCATATGCTTAAATTCTTTTCCAAAATACTACCATATAACTTGGCTAAGAGAGGGCTGATCATAATTGTCTGATAATTAGAGGGTTATTTGTATCCCCACTTTTAAAAATAGGGATAATGAGGCTCTCAGTCCAAGGTTTAGGGAACCCTTGCATGACTGCTTGATTGAAAAGCTTGTGGATGGGGGGGATGAGGACAGGACCTCCAATTTTTAAGATTTCTACATGGTAACCTTCAATGTCCTTAGCTTTCCCATTAGCCAAGTGATTAACCCCAAACTTAATGTCTTCTAAAGAGAAAAATTCTTTCGTTGTGAGCAGGGTTTCCAAATTATCCATGACATTTGGAGATTCATAAAGCTTTTTAAGATAGGAATTCCAATCATGAAGAGCAATTTTATTATTATCTTTAGTCTTCCTAGTTAGAATCTGCCTCCAAAATTTCTTAGGAGCTACCTTAGAGAGGTGTAAGAGATTCTCCTATCTTTGACGAATGTACTACCTCTTTTTCCTTTTAGTTAGGGCTTTATATATTTTTATCTTGTCCATTTTAAGAGATTCATCAATAGCTTCCTTAATTGCTCTCCTCGCACTTTTACAATCTTTGTCATACAATGGACTGGTTTTGCTATTTCTTTTATTATTTGAAACTTCAATTGAGAATTTGTTAATAGAATATGAGAGGGTTGTAGTAAAATTATGATAGAGGTCTTCTATGTTGTCTATACTATATAAAGGAAGCAAATTAGTTTTTAATTCATTTAGAAAGAGATCATTTTTATTTCTATCAAATATTAAGTTCTTTTGGCTGTAAGTATTATTTTCTGTGGGAACTCTATGCATGACAAAATTGAGAGTTATAAGTAAAGGCCTATGATCAAAGTCAGGTTCGTGGTTGTTTAAGATGTCAAAATTTATTATTTCGTTGTATATTGAGATATCGAAAATAACGTAGTCTACCACACTACTACCAAGTCCATGGATGCAGATCATCTTGCTAGAATTGGGCCACTTATTTAGACCGTTGCAAATTATGAGATCCTGAGCACTACAGAGCTTGACTAGCTCTGACCCAAACAAATTTTCCCCGAGGTCTTCAGAGCTCCTTTTATACCTACTAGCCAGAGTAGGGTCTTCGTCTAACCAAAGAGGATTAGGGTTGGAATGATTGCTTAGAATAATAGCTTGGTTGTTTGAAGTTCGAGCATTAAAGTCACCTATTAAAAGGATATTACCGTCATTCCGTAGGCTAGAAATATCACTCTCTAAACCATTGTAAGGGTTAGTTTTATCTAGATTCTTCTTCTTATAGAAGCTAGAATTGATGGGGGGAAAATAACGTATTGCTATGTAGGACTTTTTATTATTATTGCCACTGATATCTATCCAAGAATATTGGTTGTGAGGGTCATTTTTATAAATCCTAACATGGGGGGAGATGTTCTTCTTAATGTAACAAGTTATTCCCCCAATGCCTCTACGGGAGGGTCGCTTGTTCCAAGTAGACCATAGCATAAAGCCATCTATGTTAGGGACCTTAGATTCTTCGTGCTCCCAAGTTTTAACAAGCAAAATAATATCAACATCATTTGAAATCCAACTTAGCTTGCGGCCATTGTTCCATGGGAAGCCCCGACAATTCCAAGAAAGGATCTAGAGCATGTTTAATTGCTATTGATTACTATATTTTTGGTTTCGATCTCGAATAAAGGCTTTTTTGTTTCTGATTATTGCCCATTTTCCTTCCTTTCTAGCTTCTTTTAGCTTTTGAACCTCCTTTCTTAATTCTGCTTGATCTTCTGGAATGAGATCTTCATTTATGAATATTCCCGTTCCTTTTAGACGTGAGGTTTTACTAAGTATGTCATACTTATGATCAGTGGATCTCACCTTTATGCGGATTAGTCTTCCTTTATTCTCAGTTAATTTCCCCAACCTTGTTTCTTTTGTGATACACATTGTTCCAATTTGTAATCTATTATGTAATTCTGTCCGGGCTAAGGCTAAAGTATCCTCATCTACTTCCTCTTTTAAACCAAATATTATAAGGTTCGAGGCCCTTTTGTTACATTTGTGGTCTAATTCTATTAATTTTTTCATTTCATTTTTAATTGGTTTGATATCTAACTTATCTACCACATTATTTAGGGTGAGGCGCCTATTAACTTTTTCTTCTAGTTCTTTAATCATGTCTTTCATTTTAAGACTCTCTAAAGTATCAGCATCTCCTTGTTGGGATGGTTGGTTAGTATCTTGGTTTTGTTTTTCTATATCCTGCAATCTAGTCTTCGTTGCCTCCATTTTATTCTCCAGTAGTTCTATTTTATTTTCTATTTGTTTTTGGATCATGTCTTCAAGGGAGGCAAATTTATTTTCCAGCATGTCTTCTAACTCTTTTTGTAGCTTGGCTTCTCTTTCTTCTCTACACTTCTCTAAAGACTCTATATACTCATAAAGGCCTTGTAGAGTAACTATGCTAGGTCTGCCCTTGGTAATCTTTGGTAATTGTGGTGAAATATTCATACTTGAAATTATATGAGCAAATATGTATTAGAAAAAAGAAAAAGATAAGGAATGTGTGCACCTGATATCAGTAAACCTGACTGCAGATCACCCGTGCACACCGCAGCCCGCAGACCAGAGATGCAGGCCTTAGAACCGGATTTAAATGTTGAAGAATATATGCGAGCCTCTACCTTGGTCATATAGCGAGCCTCAGAACTGATCACCAAAGATGCGACCCTTATGGTCTTATATCGTAGAGGAAGTGTATATATAAAGTACGTGTTTAACTCTTTCACCGAGCCTCAGAACTCTTTCACTGAAGAATATATGTGATGAATGTGAGGAAGTGTATATATAAAGTATGTGTTTAACTCTTTCACTGAGCCTCAGAACTCTTTCACTAAAGAATATATGAAGAATGCGAGGAAGTGTATATATAAAGTACGTGTTTAACTCTTTCACCGAGCCTCGGAACTCTTCCACTGAAGAATATATGCGAAGAATGTGAGGAAGTGTATCTATAAAGTACGTGTTTAACTCTTTCCCCGAGCCTCTCAGAACTCTTTCACCGAAGAATATATGCGAAGAATGTGAGGAAGTGTATATATAAAGTACGTGTTTAACTCTTTCATCGAGCCTCAGAACTCTTTCACCGAAGAATATATCATGAGAATTCCTCATGATATATTCTAATGTTAATTCTATGATTTTTTTAGTTTTTTTAATTTAATTTAAATATTTAATTTTTTTTATTTTGTTTAGGTTTCATTATTATTATTATGTGGTGGGTTGTATTTTTATTTTTTTTAGGTTAAAAAATCCTATAGATGTGTTTTTTTTTTCAATTTTTTTCTTTAAATATATGCTTTTTAAATATTTGCTTCTTTATTTATTTTTTTACATTTTATTTATTTTTTATTTTTATTTTTTTTGTTTAATTTTGTTTTTTTTACATTTCTATGGGTGTTTTTTTTGTTTTTTATATATTTTTTTATTAATTTGAGTTTTTCTTTGTCAATGTTTTTTAATTTTTTTTATGTCTTATTACCAACATGAAAATCACAAACATTTAAAAAAATATATCCACACTTAATACATTAGAAAATTTTAAGTGTAAAAAATAAGTCCTCTAAACAAAAAGTGTTGATGCTGCATCAACATTTTTCAAAATCAAGATGAAAATCACTAACATTTAAAAAAAGCGTTCATACTTGATACATAAAAAAATTTAAAGTGTCAAAAATAAACTCTTTAAAAAAAAGTGTTGATGCTCTATCAACACTTTTCAAAACCAAGATGAAAATCACTAATGTTTTTAAAAAAATGTTCATACTTGATACATAAGAAAATTTAAGGTGCCAAAAATACGCTTAATAAAAAAGATGTATTCTGCATCACCACTTTTCAAAATCAGGGGATTTTTTGCTACCTCAAAAAAATGGGTACTAGTTCATTTTCCCGTTTGATCAGTAACTATGTTATGTTTGTATCTTAAGGAAAGTTGTGTATATCTTCTGAAGTAATTAGGGTTTGTTCTGGCTAAATAATTTATCGTCTAATGTTGCTCGTCAAGGATGTCCTTCTATTTGTACTAATTATTGATAAGAATTTGGCTCCTAATTTGATTGATCTATTGTTGGTTAATTATTGGTATATGGTCTTGATAATGAGCATGTATGAGTATTGACTTTGTTTAGGATAGATCGACATTTCTTATGATACTAGTATTTTATGATACAATATCTTGTTGGGAAGATCTAATTCAGTATTAATATTCAGTGGTCTGATATTTGTATGTAGGTATTCTGCATAGAGGTGGCATATATACGCAAGTCTATTTAATGACAGTGGCATATATGTTCTAGGGTTTAAAATACTGCTTGGTGATGACAGTTGATTATTGTTGTATTATTTTTTGTTGACTGTCAAGGATGTCTTGATCAGGATGGTTGGTATTTAACAGTGTTGATTAGTGATTAGTTATTTACTATGAGATTATTTAGTGGATTGATTTGGTATACTTGTTTGTTCTTGTTATAGTGGCTTAATTGGAATCTAGTGATTGATCTAATTAAGTGATTTAGTTGGTATTTAGTATTCATTGATTCAGTATTCAATGGTTCACACATTGGTATTCAGTATTGATTTTGGTTCAGTATTTTCTATCTTGATATATGGTGGTGGCCTGCATGTTTTGATGTGTATTTGAGGTAGGTGGATCTAGTATGAAATATTTTGAGAGAGTTGGAGCTTCCTTCTGGTAGGATCTAGTAAACTTGATCAAGAGGTTGTAGCTCCCTTCTAGTTGGTGTTGGAGAACAAGTGGAGGCTATAGCCTCCTGCAGATAGGAGCATGCGTGTTGGTAAGAGTTTGCGCCATTACAAAATTGTAAGAAAATTTTTATTTATAATAAAAGAAGAAGACAGAGACGAAAGAAGCAGTGGTTTTCTCCTAGATTGGGTTTCTACCTGAAATCCTAGTGTCCATAAGTGTTGATGTGTTTCTTATGCATTACGGTTTATCTGATTTTTATTGCTCATGGTTATACTTACTAAATGGGTATGAAATAATGATGCAATTTTTATTTTTTTTACTGTAACGGTTAGTTTTTTGAAGGGCGGCAAAACAGCTACCGCATGCTTTTTACATTGGAAAAAATTCCTCATTTTCTTTTCTCTATGAGTTCTTGTTACACAGTGAGTCCATGGGCATTCTTAGTCACAGAGTCGCCTTTTGTGGAGAAGAAACGCAGAGTCTCTGCCTGAAGAATCTGAACATCATTAACAGAACTTTTGTCCATACAATCCTTGGTTGTTACCTGTTGCTTCTGGAAGAGTTCTGAGTTTGACTTGCTTCAACGTGGAGAATGAACTGTCGTCCTCTATCTCTGTTGCCAGCGGGACATTCTGGATCTGAGTTGTTTCAACTTGGTGATGTGAACTGGCGTCTTCCATCTCTGATCTTCAATCTCAACCTAACCTCCACTAATGATCTTGCTTGCCTGCGCGTCTGATGGACTGTAAGTTTGTAAATTGAAACCCTGTATTGCGCTAATGCTAATTTCAAATTTCCTTTTGTAGGAGGCGATTCAATGGAACCAATGGAAAAGGAGTAACCTGACACAAGATCATCTTTCTACAGTTAATCAAAAAGCCTAGAAGGGTTATGCTGAATGGACTAGACTTATTGCTGCCCTTCTTGGTTTTCTTTAGAAAATAGATTGGGGATCCAGTGAAAACTTTATTTCTACCTGGAGCACACCTGTACATAGAATTCATCCAATCGTACCCACCATGCTCAAGTCGGATCCTGTTTGGAGCAGAGTGTATAGGGCCAGCAAGAAACAGAGGATCCAGTGCATCTTACTTTTCTTGGTTGCCTGCTCTTGGAGCTTGGAGTAACTGATTCCTGGAAGGACTGCAAAAGCCTGAAGGGTATCCGAGGTATCTGGTTCAATAGCTGATCCCCATTACATCTTAAATAACAGATTTCCTGGATGAGCCTATTAAGGGATGCAGAGGGATTCCTCAAAGTTAACTGAGAGGGTTCTTTGGCTTCTAGCTGAACCAAGATTGGCTTCCGAATCAGCTTGGGAATTTAGCTGCCTCATTATGTGGAAAAAGGAGATTTTCCGAAACTTAGCCAACATGAGTCTAATTTTCTTGAGAATTCGGCCTAAGTGGATCTGCAACTGATTCGAGGAAGAGTTCATTGCTTGAATGATGAGCCGAGAGTCTCCGAAGACCGTCAGTGATTGAATATTATGTTTAAGAGCCAGAGTCAGCCCCTGCCACAAAGCTAGAGCCTCAACTCTATTGTTTGATTCGATTCCCAGACCCCAATGATACCTGAGTAAAGAAGAACCATCGGGATTTAGTAGAACTCCACCTCCACCCGCAGCTCCTGGATTGCCTTTAGAGGCCCTGTCGAAGAATAGACAATGGTCCTCTAGTGTCGATCTCCACTTTAGAAATTCTTGTTCTTCCAGGCGAATTTCCCACCCAGCATGGCAAGTGGCTGGAGTAGTAGGGATGGATTGATTATTCGGAACAAAATATTTTAGCCACTCCTCCTCCTCATTGTCCAGTTTTGCTTCATTCCTTAAGGTTGGATTAGCTTCCAATGTCTCTCCCAAGATAGCTTTAATTTTGGATATTCCTTTCTAGCCATAACTTCCAGCAGATGTATTTAGGGGTCCACATCCAAGCAGTCTTAAGAAGGTTTTTTTTGTTGAGACAGAATGATGATAGCTTGGCCCATTTGTGAAGCAGGGTTGGCACATTTCTTGGTAGCTCAATCTTGTCCGCCCTTGAACTCAGAACCCCCTTCTAGACTGCCTTGGCAAAGGGGCACAACAACAATAGATGATCAGTTGTTTCTTCCTCTGATATACATAAAGGGCATCTGGAAGGCCCTTCCATTCCCCGTTTTCTCAGGTTGTCTCCTGTGAGAATACTGTTGTGAGCGAGTGTCCAGCAGAAGAAGTCTATTTTTGGGAGAGAAGGAAAGCTCCATATGAATTTCCATTGCGTTGGGTTTGGGGGAACATTCGGGACAGCAATTAAACTTTTGTATCCTTCAGCAACCGAGAAGGAACCAGTATGGGAGCCCCACCCTCTTTTGTCCTTGGCTGTTGCTAACAATGGGGATTTTCCTTGCAGATTGTCTAAAAGTAAAGAAGCTTCAGATTGCAAATGGTGAGGTACCTCTCCAAGATTCCAGCTGTCCCATCTTCTGTCAGCATCCTCCGTCCAGTTGGATATGTCCCAAAGAGTTTCCTTATTGTTGGAATGCAGCCATAGTTTAATATTTGCTAGGTCTTTTATTTGATGTAGCAGCTGGACTCCAAGAATCTGGTCTTTCCAGATTCTTATTTTTTTCCCATTACCTGGGATCCAGTAGAGGTTGGGGTTGAAGTTGTCCAGAGCCGCAATATAAAGCTTAGATATTGGGGAACCTTTGGAGTTTTTTTGAGGAAGGTCCAGACATCTCAAACGTTGACCTTGAAAGTATTTCTTCCACAATACTTTCTTGCTCCAGCTTATTTTCCGTGCCACAATATTCCACAGAATTTTTTAGCCTAGAGCTAGATTTTGGGCAGCCAAGTCTCTCATTTGCAGACCTCCTTCTATGAATGGTCTCTTAATGGTATCCCAATTTACTAAATGAAGCCTTCTTTCATTGTTTTCCCCCCCTTCCCACAGGAATCTCCTCAGCATACCATCCATTTTACTGAGAAAGGTTTTGGGGGCAAGGAGAATGGAGTGCTGAAAAAGAGGCATGCTTGTTAAGACAGATTTTATAAGGATAATTTTCCCAGCAGTGTTCATCCAGGAGGCTCCCCAGGCATGTATTCTTAGCTTAAGCTTGTCCAAAAGGGGAATCCAATGGGAAACTTTAGGGATGGATCTGAAAATTGGGATCCCAAGATATTTGAATGATTCCCAGTCTTGACAGATTTTCATTTCAAGTAGCCTAGTTATGTCAGCAAGATTTTTAGCTGAGCAATTCCAGCCATAGATTGTACTTTTTGAATAGTTAATCTTGCTGTCGGATGCTTCCTTATAGATGTCCAGTTCCTTTTTGAAAGAACTGGCCGAATTAATGCTCGCTCCACCTAGAAGCAGTGTATCGTCAGCAAATTGGGCATGGTTTATTTCTTTGACATTTTGCACCATTCTAAGGCCTGGTAGAATTTGGATTTGCTGACAGAAGTCGAGCTGGAAACTAAGCACAGAGGCTTGTATAGCATAGAGAAGCGGGGACAGTGGACAGCCTTGTCTTAATCCCCTGGAGGCTGTAAAAAATTTAGTCGATCTTCCATTTAGTGCAATCCAAGGAGAGGCAATGCAGGCTTTCACCCAATTTGTGAAGTTTGTTGAGAAGCCCATTTTTTTCATAACAGCAAACAGGAAGTCATGCCTCACCCTATCAAAGGCATTAGCCAAATCGAGTTTTATTACCATTCCTTTCTCTTTTCTCTGGCCACTTGAATGAACTGCCTCTTGAACCAGCACAATGTTATCTAGTATCTTTCTCCCTTTGATGAAGCCTCCTTGGTTCTCCGGTATGATGTCCGGCAAAATATTCTTGAGGCGTATGGATATTATTTTGGTAATCAGTTTATAGCTAGTATTGCACAACGAAATGGGACGAAATCTACTGAAATCTGAAGCTCCTTTTTCTTTTGGAAGCAATGCCAGGAAGGTTGAATTGGTGCTGCCTCCTATCTTTGCGCATACTTGGGACTTCCTTACCATTATCAGAAGGTCTTTGTTGATAATTGACCAGCAAGACTGAAAGAACCTAGCAGTGAACCCATCAGGCCCTGGCGCTTTATCCGGTTCCATGCAATCCAAGGCTTTCTTGAGCTCGTCCATGCTGATCGGGGCAGTCAGCATATTATTGACAGGGTCATGCACACAGGAGGGGATTAGATTATACGGATATGCTTGAGGATCTATAGGATGGTCATCAGGTGCTGAATAGAGATCTTTAAAAAAGGAGAATGTTGCTCTCTTGATGCCTTCAAAATCATTAACCACTGTATCTTGGATTCGGATTTCTGAAACATTTTTGAATTGCTTTCGAGCTTCGGCATGTTTGTGGAAAAAACTAGTATTTTTTTCGCCGGCCTGTAACCATAAATTTCTAGATTTTTGTCTCCAATACTCCTCTTCGTCCCTACTAGCTTTCTGAAGGGCTTTTTGCAACTCAACTTCTTTTTGGAGCAGACTTTGGGTAATAACTGAATTCTCCATTGAAGATTGGAGGGCAGCAAGGTTTTTTGTAGACTCTTTTCTCTTGGCAGCAGGTGTTTTCAAAGCTTTAGCCCACTCCTTGAGCCTTCTCTTAAGAGCCTGCAACTTTTCTTCCCATACGAAGAAAGGGGATCCCTGAATTTTCTGGTTCCAGACTTCAGCAACCACCTCATTGAACCCCTCTTCCTGAATCCATAATGGACTAAATCTAAATGGAATGGGTCCGAGAAAACCATCCATGGACAGCTCGAGACTTATTGGTTTATGATCGGAGGTGCAACTATTTTGGATGATGCCATTAGCCCGCTAGTAAGGAAGGAAGTTTGGACAAGGAATCTGTCCAAGCGAGCAGCTATATGGTTGGGGCCTAATATTTTATTAGACCAAGTGTATTTCCCAGCTGAAGGTTTGATGTCCTCCAAATCCCAGCCGATCATGATGTCTTCTACCCATTCTCTAGCAGGGTCCCTTACAGGCGATCCACCTTTTTTCTCTTCAGCAGCTAGAGTTACGTTCAGATCCCCTGCAATAATGATATTTTCTGGACTGTGCAAAACAAGAAAGGACTGGAGCGAGTCCCAGCAAATTTTTTTCTCCGATGGTAAGACCGGAGCATAAAGGTTAAATATACTTACTTGTTGACCGGAGTCTTTGTGAAGGAGCTGAGTGAAAATCCAGTGCTGGCAACTTTCTTCTTGAATCGAGTCGTATTTGGAGCTGTCCCAGAAGGAGGCGATCCCACCAGAGGCACCTCTAGCACTGACAGCTCTACCAGGGCCTTTGCACCAGAATGTTTTGCTGGTTTGGAGGAGAAGAGTGTCCTCCATCTTTGTCTCCTGGATGAGAAAGATTTCAGGCATATACAACCTTACAATGTCTTTCAGGGCCTCTTCTTTCAGCCTGCTACCTAATCCTCTGCATTTCCAGGAGACGTATTTCATTATTTACTGGAGTGGGGGGGAGTGGCTCCTTTTGGAGCCTTGTTATTCTTGCACCCGGATCTGGTATTCATCATTCCCTTGAGAGTTTTCTAGGAACCTTGGAGAACATCCATATAGGTTTTCTCCTCTCTCTGTTTCTTCTTGGATTTTCGGCCCTTGGTTGATTTGATAGGGGAGATTTGTGAGCTGTCTGATTCGGATTCTCTTTCTTCTGATTCTTCTCCTGAGTCAGAGGCAATACTAATGTGCTCATCGTTGCCTGCTTTTTCCCCTTGATCTGCCTTGGCTAGTTGAGCATTTGCTTCTTCTTCGGAATCTTTCCTTTTCTTCGGCTGACCTTCAGTTTCTTCATTTTTCTCTGAGGCCTCCCCCTTTTCAGTTGTGGATGGGCCTTCATTTGAGACTGGTTTGGTTTTGTCATTGGGTTGGGGATTCCCCTTTGGTCCTGTCTGCTTCTTCTCATTTGGCTTTGAGACTACCTTTCCATTTTTTATTTCCTTCCATCCTTCTTCTTCCTCTTTGTCCCCTGATGGTGCTTTGGGGCAGTTCCATTGAAAATGGTCGTGTTCATGGCAGATTCTGCATTTAAATGGAAGTTTCTCGTAGTCCAGCTTCTGGAAGTGGTGCCAGTCTCCCACTGACAGCTTGATGGCTTCCGGTAGTCCAGCTTCTAGATCAACTTCCACGCATATTCTGGCGCAGGTGTATTGGCCCTTGTTATCAGCTTTGTCGATGAATCTGCCCAGTCCATTTCCTATCTTTTGCAGTGCTTGATATCTCTAGCAGTGTATTGGCAGATTGGGGAGCCGGACCCAAACAGGGACCTCCTTTGGGACATCGATTGAGGGGTCAAAGTCGGGTGTCCATTTATTCAGAAATAGACCTTGGTTTCCCATGAAATATGGGCCATTTTTGAACACCAGATCTCGGTCTTCCTTGGTAGTGAATTCGAAGATGAAAAAGCCCCTTCCAACCGCGTAGTTGATCACATTGTTTGGAAGCAGGGGTCTCCAGTTTCGTTGCACCCATTCATCAGTTGATTTTTTTGATGGCCATCGACCCATAAACTGCCCTACTAAACCTTTGTCAGCCAAGGCAAGGGCGATTTTGATTGTTTGGTCTTCTGGCAGAGCAATTTCTGGAATTTCTTCTAGTTTTTTAACAAACTTTGGGACTTCAGGCTGCATTCATTTTTTTCCTCTCTGCGATAGTATGTTCCTAAATGCTTCTGCTGGAGAAAGCGGAGGGGTGGGAGAGGGCTCCGCACCCCCTGGAGTAGCCATGGCGGCAGCAGTTGAACGCAGACCTAGCAGATCTCATAACAGAGCGCGCGCGCAGTATCTTAAATTATAATATATTGAAAATATGATATGATATAATATATTTTCAAGCCATGATGCAATTATTAAAGTTAAAGAGTTGATGTAAATTATGAAAATTAGGTAATATGGATATACGTAGATCTCGTTAATTAAAAGTGCGTACACAAGTAGGTTGTCTGAATAATAGTAGCATACAGAATTTTGAATTTAAAGTTGAATATAAAGTGTAATAAAAATATTGATTCACACATGTTAGTTTATGTAGCATTGGATGTGTTCTAGCCATGAAATTTGGTGGAGAGGCTAAAATGCATGAGATCTCCAAAACCCAAAAATTATTTCTAAAAATTCCACCTAGAGATGGTTTGATTATATTATTAGTCGTTTTTTAAATATTTCCTAAATCTAAATTTAGGGAATATGGTTAATTAATCAAAATTAATTAAGTCAAGGTGCAAATCATCTAGAAACTCACACAGATCAACTCCAAGATGATCTTAGCCATTGATTAAGATTTGATCTTGGTCATTGGTGCTCCAACAGTGAATTATAATAGGAAGTCGATGGGCACTTGGAGAATATACACCAGAGACACTTGAGAAGTTCAATTTCCTTGGCAGATAGATTTCCAGATAGCAGCAGCAGTTTTCGGAGAGCCATAGATTGAAGAAGAGACAATGAGGATGGAGGAAGATTTCTAGATCCATTGAGTGCATCTGTAGAGTGGCAGAAGAGCAACAATGAGGTCAATGTAGGGACTGTGTAGTAGCCTCTAGAGGCAGTTTGATTTGCAGATTTGAGAAGTCATTTCAGTGTTCCAGTGGCAAGATAATTTTGCAAAGGTTGGGAGAAGCATTTTCCTAGCTAGTGGCAAGTAGAAGAAGTAACTCATATCAAGATCTAGGTTGTACGAATTAGAACTTATGTAGAGCCCACGTAGAGGGATACACAGGGTAATTCATGGAGGGATTTAAAAGGCAAGTCTTTAGTGTCGGATTTGCCTATGGAGTGAGAAAAATTCCTCACTATATTTTTTCTAGTATTTTTCTCTGTAAGATAGCCAATTTTGGAATCCATACTATTGTACTTAGATTTCACTGTTCCATGATAATAAAACCCTCAGTTGTTGTACTAGTTTTCCCGCATTGAGTTTTTCCAGGGACAATTGTCCAAAAATAACAGATGTTAATTTTATTGTGTGTGTGTGTGCTAGTATTTTCTCAGTTTCTAGCACTATTATTTCCACAATATTTTATTTGTGAAGGTTGCAATTTGATTATTTGATATTTTGTTGTAGTAGATAAATTCTTAAAATAATTAACAATTAGAAAAATAAACTCCAGTTGTTGCAATAGGATTTCAGTTTTGAAATTTTCACATGTTATAAGAGCATGAGTGATCAGTCGGGAAGCTCAAAAGTGAAGGAAAGAATTTCACTACTCAGAGGGAGTAGTAGGCCTAAATTAGTAGAGGCAACGTAGTGCTGAGACAGGCATGCTGAATTTTTGGGGCAGGAGTTCAATTTTTCATTGTAAGATTGGCAAAAAAAATTGATTTTCCCGAGATAGTGATTCCAGCCATTAGAGGGAGTAGTAGCAACTCAGATTTTAGTGAGCATATTTTTGGTTGGACACAGAGGGTTTTGCAGCAATTTGCAGTTGCAAAATACATGTCAGGTTGAAGAGAAAAATACACACAACAGAGGGAAAATTTATCTCAAAGAACTTCAAGTCTCATACGTTCGATTTTCCCAAGCATATTGGCAGTAGCATCTAGCATATCCACGCATTCCAGGAGGGAGTGCAAGTAGTAGAGCGGCAGCCAAGCAAAGGGAAAGAGGGAGTTTTCGATTTGATCAGAGATGAACACAACTGGACTTAGAGATCAGGATAAGTTGGATGGAGCTTCCAACTATTTCATCTGGAAGGCTAGGGTGTCCTTCATTTTATATGAATATGGGCTAAAATCCTACATAGATAATGTGGTGGCAGTTCCTCGGGATGAGGATCAACTGAAAGAATACAGGAAGGAAATGGTGAAGGTGAAGTAGTTGATCCTGGATGGAGTCTGGGACCATATAGTCTCACATATAGCCGCCAAGTGAAGGACCAAAGAGATGTGGGATGCTCTCTCCATGCTATACCAGATCACTTCCGAACAACAAAAGATGTTCCTAGAGGAGAATCTGAAATGCATCAAGATGCAGAAAGGGGAAGGCATAGATCCCTTCCTCACTAAGATTCAGGAGGTCTAAGACTAGCTTGAAGTTATTGGAGTAGCACCTCAACCATCAGAGCTAGTGTGATTGGCTCTACACAGTGTCTCGGAGGATTGGCAAGTATTCATCCAAAGTATATTGGGCAGAGATACTTTGCCATAGTTATATAGGATGTGGTTTTATTTTCAACAAGAGGAGTTGAGGTGAGCTATGCTCAAGAGCTCCATTAGTGACAGTAGCAGTAGCAGATTGAAGGTGGTGAAGGAGGATGATAATGTGGCTCTTGCATCAAAGGGTCCTAGTTAGGGACAGGAGGAGAAGAGAAGGAAGAAGAAGGACCTGTTGAAGGTCAAGTGTTTTAGGTGTGGTGAGCTCAGTCACTACAACACACAGTGTCCTCTCCGGAAGAAGGAAAATACGGAGAAGCAAGATCAATAGGCTGCATCAGTCGAGATCGACAAGTTGTCCTCCAAGTTGGAGGAATACTTCAAAATGATGGAAGTCACACCTCCAGGAGTGAGGTGGGGCGACCTCGATATGTAGCCTCATAGAGCTAAAGAGATTGGGTAGAGTCCTTAAGGAGTCAACCTCATGGATCATTAGCTAGCTACGGGGTCCACAATATTTAGTAGCAGGATGGATTAGTGGCAATTGATGTAGTTAGTACTAGAGCAAAAATTGCATATTAGTAATAGTAAGATGTTGAGGAGTGCAGTACATTGTTGGTAGTAGTTCAGAGTGGCACAGAGTAGAGTCAGCAGCAGCGTAGATACTTCAACGAAAAGTGTAGTAGCTAGTAGCAGTCAGGACTCGGGAGGTAGATGCATTATACTGAACACAATTGATTCAGTATTTTGGATGCTTCTTAGTTGTAGTAGTTGCAGTTACAACAACAACTAATGATAGGGAGTTGCAGTGTAGATGCAGAGTTATGAAAAGTACAACAGAGTCAACAGCAACACAGATGCATCATCAGATTTGCGCAGTAGTTAGTGGGCAGCAACATCCAAACTTCAACAGCGTAACAGGAGGTGATATAGAGACAAGGTGTTGTGGCAGGATGTGCAACACTAGAGAGAATACAGTCCTCTCTAAGAGGGATTTTTATTTTATATAGCATCGAATGTGTTCTAGCCATGAAAATCGGTGGAGAGCCTAGAATGCATGAGATCTCCAAAACCCAGAAATTGTTTCTGAAAATTCCACCTAGAGATGGATTAATTAGATTATTAGTAATTTTTTAAATATTTCCGAAGTCGAAATTTAAGGAATATGGTTAATTAATCTAGCTTAATTAAGTCAAGGTATGAATCATCCAAAAACTCACACAGATCGACTCCAAGATGAACCTAGCCATTGGTTAAGATTTAATCTTGGTTGTTGGTGCTCCAACAATGGATTATAAGAGGAAGTCAATGGGCACTTGGAAAATACACACCAGAGACACTTGAGAAGTTCAATTTCCTTCGTAGATTGATTTCTAGAGAGCAGTAGTAGTTTCCAGAGAGCCAGAGATTGAAGTTGAGATAGTGATGGGAAGAGACATTGAGGCTGGAGGAATATTTCTAGATCCAATGAGTGCATTTGCAGAGAGGTAGATGAGCCACAGTGAGGTTGACACAGGGACTGCACAATAGCCTCCATAGGCAGTTCAATTTCTAAATTCAGGAATTTGTTGCAGCATTCTGGTGGTAGAAGAATTTTGTAGAGGCCGGGAGAAGCATTTTTTGAGTTAGTGGCAAGTAGAAGAAGCAACTTAGATTGAGATCCAGGTCGTATGAATTAGAGCTTGCATAAAGCCCACACAAAGGGTGACGCAAGGAAATTCGTGGAGGGATTTCAGAGGCTAGCTAGTCTTTAGTGCCAAATTTTCTTATGGGGTGAGGATAATTCCTCACTAGATTTTTTTCGGCATTTTTCTCTGCTTGATAGCCAATTTTGGCATCCAGACTATTGTACTCAGATTTTATTGCTGCATAATAATAAAACCCTCAGTTGTTGCACCATTTTCCCTGCAATGGGTTTTTCCAGGGACAATTGTCCAAAAATAATGGTGTCAATTTTATTGTGTATGTGCTAGTATTTTCTTAGTTTCCAGTGCTATTATTTTCGCAGTATTTTATTTGTGAAGGTTGCAATGTGATTTATTTGATATTTTGTCGTAGCAGATAAATTCTTACAATAATTAACAATTAGAAAAATAAATTCCATTTGCTTCAATAGGATTTTAGTTTTGAAATTTTCACAACCCCCCCCCCCCCCTCACCACTCAGTATTTTCCTAACATCGGGTACTTTTGCACTTCTCCTGAAATCCCTAAATATTTCATACTCTGAAAAGTCCTAGATAGGAAGATATACAAAAAATAATAAACTGACATGATTAAAATTTATTTCAATATTATTCATAAACCCTTAGTTCCATAAGGTATAACTATGAAATCATAGCACACCAAATTATGAAAAGTGAACCAAATGTTCCCAAGTATTTCTCCTTAATATTAGCCAAGTTTCATTGTCTAAATCCTCATTGAAAAAAGTTATTGTGAAATTTCCAAACTAACCTATTTGAAATTGATTTTAGGAGCATTCAGGAACCTAGAATTCCTTAGAGCATATATCTAAAATTACAGCAAACCAAGATCTAAAATTTGAACTAGATGTTCATTGATATTTCACTTGAATATGATCTCAGTTTCATGGTATGAAACCTCATAAGAAAAAAAATTATAGTGAAAATACAAAACTAACCTATTTGAGACTAATTTCAGGAGCATTTAGAAACCCTAACTTCCTTGGAACATATCTCCGAAAATACAGCGAACAAAGTTCTGAAATTTGAAGCAAATATTGTCCAAGATATCTTCTCAATATTCTCCAACTTTTATGAACTAAAATATTCTAGGAAAAGTATTATAGAAAAAATTCCACAATGACCTGTTTGAAGCAACAAAACCCTAGGAGCATGAGATCTAATACCAAATGTTATAAACGTTGCACCTTAAAAATGATAAGAAACTAATAATTACAATTCTATTAAGGGGGAACTTCCTTTTACAATGAATACATTGTACAAGAAAATATTTGATGATCCTAAGACTAGGTATATATATACAATAGGAACAATTATAATAAAATGGGACCATGGGGGATTCTAGCCTACATAAAAATATAACTATAGAAATGTAATCGCTCAATATATGTGGCTTAATAGGGGGTTTTAGGGTTAACATAGGGCATATATAAGTCTAATAATCACTCAAAGAACTAACAATTAAATTTCTCAATTTTTATTTTGGGAATACTCACTGTTATCTGTAACTCAAGAATCAATACCATAGAGCTACTACAGAAATTAGATTTATCGCAAACCTAAGAAAGACTTTCTCTATTAGGAATGAGCTAAAGCCTAGAAACAAAGGCATCCCCCTAAATCCAGTAACCTTATTCTAACAACTAATATAGCTTTAAAACTTTTACAAGTGAAGTAATGCATAAGAATAATGACACGTGCATATTACACAAAGATTTACTATGCAAACCTTTAACTTAGAAAACCATCCTAACTTAAAGTTGCATCTCTATTGTCCAATGTATTAACTTAACCATTCATGATATAACATTTATGTATTTTGTAACATCCAAAACCTTATTATGCTAACCAAATTAGATTATAATGCTAATATTTTAACTAAGATTATATTACAATGGGTAACCAAAAAAAAAAGAGAAAAAGCAAAAAAGCATTCCCAAGCTCATACTTAAATATGAATGTAGCTCATGCCTCGTGCGTAAATGTGCAATATATATGTAAAGAATATAGCAAACCTCCAATAACACAACTTGCCAAATCATTTGCAAGAAATGACCTAGTTTATCTCACCAACAAAACGTCCCACCTAAACAGGCACTACACAATTATCCACCACTAAATACACACCCAAATTAGCCCAATTGAGACTCAACCTTAGTGGAAACTCAAAATTTAGCACATAATTGTACTTACCACACTCATTCCATCGAATGCACAAAATTCCATTAACTCATGAATTTATTGTCCATGACTAATCTGGAAAATGACCACGCAAGGATCATATTTATACCTTTTAGAGTCCCATAGCCATTTCCTTGGGCTAACCCCAATTTTCCATGCAACAAGGTCAACATGATGAACTTGGTTCCTCTATAATTGTTTGGGAGGTCCTAGTATATTTTTCAAGAGAACCATTCCCTACAATGCCACCCCTTTACTTTTCCTTGGATGACCTCCATCTAATCTATTCTAAGAGATGTGGTCATCTCCCTTAAATGTAGCTCCATGAAATTTGTTGTCTATGTGCTCAACATGCCATGTTTGGTTAAACAAGGGACCTCCTAAGGCAAGGAACCTTTCCTAACTTATTACACACACAAGTATGTTTTCAAGAATTGCTTAAGGCACTTGTTAAAGGTGATTTTTATAGTCCAATCCATTTGTTTATGCACCATGCTCTCCTAAATCTTAACTAGTGTGCATTTGCCTAAAAAAATTTAAGACGACACTAATAACTAAAGGCATTCATTTAACCCCAATGGTTAGCTCAATTGGTCGAGTCCCCATCGTTAAAGCACCTTTGCTATTAAGAGGTTGTGGGTTCAATTCTCACGACACTCTTAAGATCAAGCTCTATGGTTGAGCCAACAAGAAGTGATCCCTTCGAGTGGATCTTCCTGGTACAAATGTTTTGTGGATGTAGTGGTCACAGATCTCTTGGGTCAATGAACCACATAAAAAAAAAAAAAAAAAAAAAAAAAAAAAAAAAAAACTATTTGGATCATCACCAAATAAATCCTTTTCATTGAGACTCTCTATCACAATATTTTCATAAAATATCCCCATTTCGCTAAACAAACACATGCACCATACATTTTCGGCATATTAATTCCATTTAGAAAAATAAAACCTTACACTATAAACATATATCTTTGAAAAAATCTAAAACTCTTAAAAAATTACCTTACCCATGTTGAAACCTCCCCTTATAATTATAAATATGTAAGCTCACCCTTATAAT
Source organism: Pinus taeda (assembly GCA_000404065.3). NCBI lineage: Eukaryota > Viridiplantae > Streptophyta > Pinopsida > Pinales > Pinaceae > Pinus > Pinus taeda. The sequence goes on along the minus strand of APFE030704944.1, from coordinate 26,179 downwards.
TGAACAACAAACATACAATCAACCCATGATGTAATATGATGTAACACCATCCAAAGATGCTAAACTATAAATGAAACAAATTTCATTTTTCTATATTGGTAGGAGTATAGTCTAATACATCTAATGCTAAAATACATGTACATTTGAATTTAGTCACTAACACCATCCAAAGATGCTAAACTATAAATGAAACTAATTTCATTTTTCTATATTAGTAGGAGTATAGTCTAATACATCTATTGCTAAAATACATGTACATTTGAATTTTAGTCACGTGGAATGCTACCAATCCATATAAATCTGAATCTATCATGTGCCAAGAGGGATCAAATCCCTCAAAGTGAAAACCTTCTTTTTGGAGTGTAGAATATAATTAATTAATTAATGATTTAATTATAATTAATAAATAAAATAATTTATAATAATATTATTAAAGATTATATTTATATTAATTAATTATAATAAATTAATTATATATTTAATAAAAACTAATTTTCTTAATTAATGTTATCAATAACATTATTAATTATTACTTAATTAATTTATTCATGTTTTGTAGAGCGATTGGTTTATGTAGGGTTTAATTTTCACCAGGTCATAGGTTTAAATCTCATCTCATGGGGAGGGTTTGATGATGGGAGCTGTTTTTTGGGGGATTAAACTATCCCAAAGGACATCCAAGCTCATTCTTCCATCCAACATTGGGGCTAGCCTCGAGCTAGACATAATAATAATAACCCACATGATGTAGAGCAGATGGTGATAGGGTGTTTTGTTATGGAATTTTGTTAGGTCCCTATAATACTAGTGATACCCCCATTACTATTGTAGTTATATCCCTCATTAATATTGTTGTGCCCCTATTGTCCCCATATTGTTATTAATGTGCCCCATACATTCCCTCTATTATTATTTTTGTGCCTTTATATTATTATTGTTAGGTCGGCTTGGTTATATTGTGACCCCTTAGACTCCTATATATAGAAAGGAGGTTTTTTCATTTGAATCATCCAAGAATTGTTCATTTGTGTAATGTAAAGGAGGTTTCCCCCTTGAAGAGGCTGAACTCTAAGTCGTTCAACTATCTTTTCTATCTTTTTGTGAGTTGGTTTCATAACATTTGGTATCAGAGCTTTGAATTCTAGGGTTTTGCTGCTCCAAATAGGTCATCGTGGCATTTGCACTATAACTTTTTTTCTGCGACGTTTCAGACACTAAAAAAACTCATTTGAGCCGAAATCATTATGAACCTCAGGTCCGAATTTCATAGCGTTTTGCGCTATATTTGTGGAGATATAATTTGAGGAAGTTGGCCTTTCTGCAGAGTCCCGAATTTCATTCCAAACAGGTGACCTAGGGAAAATCGTTATAACTTTTGTTTTGAGCATCAAATTGAAATTTCATAAGAAGTTACAAAAATACGATGGACTGTAGTTTCCTGTATATATTTTTCAGATACTAAGGTCAAAACTGTGACACGTGGCACTTCATACAAATTCGCTCTTTTGGAAAGGTCTATAATCAGGTCTTCTTGGGAGATTGTGCATAACTGTGCCTTAGAGAATCTAAATTCGATCATACTGGTGGCATTTGAAAAAGGACACAGAGGGCTACTGCAAATCACAATTTTAGAACTGGATGATCTGAAATTACAGAGATACATCAAATTCAATATTGAGCTCCTACAAAGTGAAAAAAGGTGTGTACTTTTTTTTTTTTAATTTTGCATAAGCTTGGTTTGAAAAATTAGTTTGAAGAAATTCAAAGGGCATAGTAAAGCATTATTATCGGTAATTGATGCCTTGAGGAAAGAAAATGCAAACACTTAGTAAGCAACCTGAAAGCTCTAGCATGACTCATGAAGAATAGGAAGAAATGTAACATGATATATCAAAATTATGAGACCAAGTGCAACAAATGTCACTCGCACAAAAAGTAACAGAATCTAAGATGAAAGATGTAGAAGCTAAGATGGATGGTTTAAAGAAAGGTGTAGAAGCTAAGATGGATTGTTTAAAGAAAGGCGTAGAAGCTAGGATGGATGGCATGGAAGCTAAGATGAATGGCATTTATGCTAAAATGGATGGCATGGATGATAAGATGGAAGAATTGAAGATAAATATGAATAATTTGCTACAAGAAATGGTCACTAATGGTAAAAGGGTAGTAAAGGAAACTCATGATGAGAACAAAAGAAATGTTAATCATGATTCCATAGACTCTAATGTTGGATCGAAGAACCACCATATTCCAAAAATCAATATGAGGAAGTTTGATGGCAAGGATCCCGCAACATGGATATTACAAATGGAGCAATTTTTCGATCTCAATAATGTGCAACACACAAAAGGTACGTATTGCAACTTTGTATTTGGAACCAAATCAGTTTGTATGGTATCAATGGCTTTGCTCTCATAAAAAAATTATCACTTAGGAAATTTTTACGGAAGAAATGACAGCACATTATGAGGATACAAAAAGAAACACACTTTTTAGCAAATTGATAAGTCTCAAACAAAAGGGTTCAATGATGGAGCACATTAAGGAGTTCCAAAAATTGAACATAAGGGTAAAAAATATTCTACAGGAGCATAGGATTGATGTTATCATAGGGACTTTAAAGGATAATATCCAACATGATGTTCGCCTTTGGGAACCTGACTCATTAGAGAAGGCATTCAAGTTAGCAAGAAAAATGGAAAGCAAAATTATGGCAACCAAGAAGCATACCACTCACAACTATAAAGATGGAAGTGTTGTCCCTAGTCTTCCACAACCTATAAGGTTGACACCACAACAATTGGAAGCAAAAAGAGCAAAAGGGCTTGGTTACAGTTGTGATAGCAAATACACTAAAGGTCATAAGTGTGCTGAGAAGAAATTATTCTACATAGATTGTGAAGAGGAAGAAGAAAAGGAGCAAGAAAGGTCAAAAGAAGAGGATATACTCCAGGAACAAAGCCTAGATAAGAAAAATGAATCCGACCATATCTTGTAATGCATTGGCTAGAATTACCACTCCTCAAACCATCAAGATAGAAGGACAAATCAAGAAGAAAAAGGTAATAGTGTTGATTGATTCAGGAAGTACCCACAATTTTATTCATTGTAAGATAGCAAAAGAATTGAATTGCTTCCTATATCCAACACCAGAGTGTCAAGTGATGGTTGCAAATGGAGGAACAATAAATTGCTCTAGAAAGTGCCATAATATCAAGCTATCCATGGGAGAATATGTATTAAATAGCCCAATGCTTTCCATTCCAATGGGAGGTGCTAATGTTGTACTAGGAGTTCAATGGCTACAATCCTTGGGTACAATAGCTTTTAACTTTCAAGATTTTTCATGAAACTTTATGCGGAAGGAAAGGAAGTTGAATTAAGGGGTATTGCAGGGAAACCGGGAAAGATAATCAGCTCTAACGGTATAACAAAGCTTCTAAAAAAGGAACAACAAGGGGTAATTGCACAATTATGTTCGCTAGATGTTTCCACATCGAAATCATCTATTTCTCCAGATCTCCAAAAAGTCGTGGACAATCATTCCAAGGTATTTGAGACTCCCAAAGGTCTCCCACCTATGCGTGATCATGATCATGCTATTCATCTGATTCCAGGAAGTGTTCCTCCAAACATCAGGCCACAGATATCCCTATGCCCAAAAGAGTGAAAGTGAACGTATGGTTACAAAAATGCTAGAGGCTGGTATAATGCAACCTAGTCAAAGTTCTTTCTCTGCTCCAATAGTATTGGTGCACAAGAAGGATGGATCATGGCGCATGTGTCCGGATTATAGGGAGCTCAACAAGCTCACTATTAAAGATAAGTTTCCCATTCGTGTCATTGACGAATTACTAGATGAATTGCATGGATCAATTTACTTCACCAAGTTGGATCTTCGTTCAGGATATCATCAAATCAGAATGAAGACTGAAGACATTCCAAAAACAACATTTAGAA
>APFE030704944.1:0-20901 GCA_000404065.3 Pinus taeda | reverse complement strand
TATTACAACCTTTATCCATTCCAAGCCAACATTGGGAGGAGGTTTCAATGGATTTTATCACAGGTTTACCCAAGTCTGAGGGAAAGAGTGTCATCATGGTGGTAGTTGACAGATTTACCAAGTATGCACACTTTTTTGCATTATCATCTCCATTTAAATCCAATACAGTTTATACTGCATTTATGAAAACAATTCAAAAGATACATGGAAACCCAAAGATTATTGTAAGTGACAGAGATCCCATTTTTACTGGAAATTTTTGGACAGAGTAATTTTCTTGTCTCAGTACTCAGTTAGCTCATAGCTCATCTTATCATCCTCAATCTGATGGGAAAACTAAGATAGTAAACACATGTTTGGAAGGATATCTTCGTTGCTTTGTATCTGATAAACAGACACAATGGTCAAATGGTTGCCTCTGGCTGAATGGTGGTATAACACTTCCTTCCATACAGCAACAAAAATGACCCCATTTATGGCACTTTATGGGTATCAACCACCATTCATCACATCATATTTAAGAGAAAATTCTAAGGTTCAAGCAGTGGAACATCACATCGAACATCAACAACAAGTCCTCCAACTCTTAAAGGATCACCTCGTGTTGGCACAGAATAGAATGAAACAACAGGCAGATCAACATCGCAGCGAAAGAAGTTTTGTTGTAGGTGATTGGGTATTTCTACGGCTACAACCATATAAGATGTCCCTCAAGCAAGCTAAGAAGGATAATAAATTATCACCAAAGTATTATGGTCCATACAAGGTGTTGCAAAAGATTGGTACTATGGCATACAAATTGGAGCTTCGTGCAGCTTCTCGATTGCACCCAGTTTTCCATGTTTCATGTTTAAAGAAGGTTATAGGCGACAAGCTCCCAGTTCAAACAATATTGCCAGAACTTGACGAGGAAGGAAAAATTATATTGGAAACGGAAGCAGTCATAGAAACAAGAACTCGACAGCTACGAAATCGATCCATTTCGGAGTATCTCATCAAGTGGAAAAACTTATCCACTGAAGATTCCACATGGGAGAATGAGAATTTTATACAGAAGCATCCAAAACTACTCAAACGTTGAGGACAACACTTTTTTGAAGGAGAGGGGCATGTTAGGTCCCTATAATACTAGTGATGCCCCCATTACTATTGTAGTTATATCCCTTACTAATATTGTTATACCCCTATTATCCCCATATTGTTATTATTGTGCCCCATAAAATCCCTTTATTGTTATTTTTGTGCCTTTATATTATTATTGCTAGGTCGGCTTAGTTATATTGTGACCCCTTAGACTCATATATATAGAAATGAGGTTTTGTCATTTGAATCATCCAAGAATTGTTCATTTCTATAATGTAAAGGAGGTTGCCCCCTCGAAGAGGCTGAATTCTAAGTCGTTCAACTATCTTTTCTATCTTTTTGTGAGCTGGTTTCATAACGCATTTTGTGGTGTATGTTAGGGTTCAAAATTTCGTGGGAAAAAATCCAGCCATGCTAAGGGTTAATATGACCCAGGTTGAGTGTGATCCCTGAGTGATTTTGATGGCTTAGATGTCCCTAGGTCACAACTACTCGATCCCTCAGTGATCCCTGAGTGCTTTTGATGGCTTAGATGTCCCAGGTTGCAACTACTCGATTCCTGAGTTACCCTTGAGTGCTTTTGATGGCTTAGATATCCCGGTCACAACTACTCGATCCCAGGGTGATTTTGATGGCTTAGATGTCCCTAAGTCACAGTTTCTCAAGCCACAGGTTATGTTGTCAATCGTTTCCGGACTCACATTACCTAACAAACAAAAAAAATATTACTTAATTAATTTATTAATTATTTACTTAATTTATGTTATTAATAATAGTAATAACATTAATTATTTTGAATTATAAAGATAATATTATTTGATGAATAATAACATGATTGAGGGATCACATTCCAGCGTCATATCCATAATAACTCCTCATATTAAATACTAATGAAAATAAAATAAAAATAAAAATTAATATTGTTTATAAAGAAGTAAGGCTATGTAGCTCTTGAACGTGGCTCAATTTGTCATCATATCTATGAAATATTATGTAGACAATTGATTCAAGATGCAAATCCCCATAACAAAAAATACTCACAAAAATTATATATATTAAAAAACAAAAAAATTCTCAAACTTTATTTTTATATTAACTAAATATTTATTTATTTTTTATTTTTTATTTTTAATTTCAAAAATACATGTAAACCAAAACGGAATCACACATTACTCTCTTACTAAGTTATAAAATACACCTCTAAACACAATAAAAAGATTTGAATATAATATTATAAAAAAAAAAAAGTTGGGATCAATGTTGGGGACCAATAATTTTATGTGAATATAATATCATAAAGGAGCGAAACAGAAAAAAGTGATAAGTCGATCACAACCAAGGTGAGATCTTGACATAAATATAACAGACTACTAGGGCAGAAACTGAAAAGTTGGAATCAATGTTGGAGTACAATAATATCTATGAATATACTAGCAATTGTCCCAAAAGGTACAAAGAGAGGCCGATAGGATTATTAAATTGGAATTGCAAAATTCAGTTACAGAATGAAATCTAATCTATGAAGAGCTTTGGGGCCTATATATTACAAGAGAGTAGCAAAAAAATTTCAGTGAACATGTTAGTAGTGAACATGTTAGTTGCGTACTGATCATCTTGCAAACATCATCTTGCAAACATTAGCGTCAAGCTAAAATCAACAAGGGTCCAAAAAACCAAAATATTGTAAAAATCATAAAAATATCCATAAAAATATGCACACATTGGCTAGGCCAAAACACTAACTTTGTGTATGCACTCTACTCATTTTGTCAAGCATAATATCACTAATCTCAAAATAAATATACTTTGGTTTGATCAGTCTCTTTAATAAAAAAGTTAGTATAACATCCCAAGCTTATCCATATATATCTCAATTTAAAAAGTGATAATATATATATATATATATATAATATATATATATATATATATATATAATAAATTTCTTTTATACCTTAACCTTGGAACTAAAAAAACCATCGCCATCGCTTTCTAATGTGTATGACACGTGGACACTTTCATGAGTGTTCCAAGTATTTGATATAAATATTATAATGCTTTCAATGACTAAGAAGAAATAATGAATAGTCATAATAATAAAAAAAATTCTTTATGACAAGAAATCAAAGGAAACTTTCTAAAATATTATATATTCAAAATTCCTTCGACAACATGACAGTGTGCATTTTAATCTATACTCTCATCAATCGTCTTTAAATATAAAATATAGACACGTAAATCAAATTCAGATAGGAAAAGGACAAACGAATAAATATTAAAAATAATTTGATATGTAACATCCCACTTTCACAATGTCACCCAAACAAAACTTTAACCTTATAACAAATCAAAAAGTCTAATGTAAACTATGTATTAAAAATATTTACAAGAAGTTCCAATGCACTTTAGAGAGAGTGAAGTAAAAGGCACTTCACTTGAGTATCAAAAGAGACTTAATAAAGAAAAAAACAAAAAACATATATATATAACATTGTCATTGCTGGCATGCTATTCTAACAACAAAACATTAAAAGTATGAATGTCATATTTAAAAACTGAGCTGACCTCTCAACATAGAATGAAATTTAATTAAGGAGAATAAATTAGTGGTGACTTGTGAAAAGAATATCTTTTATTTATGTGAACGAGCTTGAGGCTGAGGCTCCCCCCTTTGGTCGTACCATACATGACATGGCATAAAATGTTATACGTATGTAATGGCATGGCATAAAATGTTATCCTTGATGCTTTAGTACGTCCTTCCATAGAGAGGGGCCCATGAAAATATTATGGCTTAAACTATTGATAAGGATTAAGTATTTCGGCCAATGTCATGACGTGTACTCATATCATTTTTGGTCTTTCCTAATCATAATTATATGATGGTAGACTAATATAGTCTGATTCGCTACTAATATGAGTAGTTTAATAGTATGAATGGGCTAATGGGGTAAAAAATCTTTAACTATCTCTGCTACATACTTTATTGTAGCATACTTTATTATTCAATGGCCTTTTATGCATAATGGGTCTGCATGTGCTTGGGCACAGGTACTCAAAATCCCTCACTTCCTGAATCATTTTTCTGCAACTCTTTAGGAAACAGTGACATAGAGCCTCCTGTTATACTCGTCCATAACGACAAAAACACAATTCAAAATCCAACAACGAGAATCAAACGTTCAGGGGAGGGGGCTACAGCCACCATGGAAGTCAGTAATATATGCCAAAAAGCTTTTAACTCTTCCTTTCATAAAGAGTTAAAAGCTTCCGGAGCGCACCCATATCGAGTATAATCCGTAGACCTCCGAGTGTTGTGCCGGGTCTCTGCTGCTTTTTTTAAATAAGATAACGATGAATGAGGACGCAGAAATCTATAGAAATTCTGTGAGGATAGTAGCTGTGAACGAAATTTCATAACAGAATATATAATTCGGACAACAATTTCGATACAAATTTGATGAACTGTTAAGCACTGGAAATCTGGAAATATGTTCTCTGGTTCAAATTTTGATCTTCCAATTTTTAAGTTGCTGGTATTCATTATAAAATTTTCAAATCAAGAAGCATTTTTAAATGAAATAATGGCGTTCGCCAAACATTCCAGTAAAATTGTCTGTCAGGAGTTTAAGACGTTTTGCCCCTTTCTTAAGGGTAATTCTTCGGTTAATTTTCTGAAAATCTAAAAATAAAGTATTAACCATGAATTATGATAGGGCTGTATTGATGGGGTACCAGTGAATAACAACTTACCTTTGACTAAACAGACATGCCCTTCTCTTCCTTCATTGCTGCAACTTTGCCTAAAAGCTGCTCTGTGCTGCGGCCATTGTTGTTGTGGTGGTGGCTGTGACTGTTGATCTTGTGGGTATGAGAATTATTCCGCGACTCAACCAGTGGGGTGTTGCCGATCGTGGTCTTTTTGGGCTCGGTGTTGGAATTTTTCTTGGGATCGTTATGAAAACCAGAGCCTTTCTTAGGTTGACTGCTGATTCCAGATGTTTTTCTTTCATCTCCAGCCTTGGGCATCTTTGATCTATTTGGTGCTTCAGCTTCAAATTTGTCTTCTGGTTCATTCTCAGGTTTTAGACCTGCAGAGGATGATACTCATATATATCATCCATAAAGTAACTCATATTATCCAATAAGGGCCTGTTCAATTTTCTGAAGTTCTTTATGGAATGATCTCTGCAATAGTTTTGCAGGGAAAATTGTGTGAACTGGATTTTCATCATGATGTCCATTTTCCTGTTTCTGCTGATTCCTCTAAAAATGTGTGATGTAAAAGGTGTACTATAATATTAAAAGAAACCGACATTGGTGCATTAATCTTCATTCTTTTGTACGTTACATGGAAAAAGCCAAAACATAGCAAGTTTTTAAAATTCCACTTCATTTGCTATTCCAGGTTCTCAGCCCTGGTAGCATCCTTTAAATTCAGATTCTTCAATTAATAAACTAATTAATAAAATGAAAACAAAAGATTAGCCATATAATTTGTCGAAGACAATTTCCCAGCATTGGCAACTCCAATAATTCCCCCACCATGAGTGACTTTCATTCCTCTTCAGTGAATTCCCCTTTTTTTCAGAGTCCTCATCCAGTTGTTCCAAAGATCCTACTGGCAATGCCTTGGCCAACTAAAAAGCAAAGTTATGAGACTGGCAAATCTCAGCAACTCAACAAAACGATAATTTTGTGCAGAACAATTAATAATTAGATTCCATCCACAAATCTATAAAAGGTGCATCCATAAGTACATCTCATCAAATATGCTAATAAAATTTGGCACTCAAAATTTGTCTCCAATCTCAAATCTCACCTATGAGTATGCCTCGTATATGCCCTTGAAGAGCTAGCACCTAAGCGCTAGCCACTCCTAGTCTAATTATCTCATGCAGATGTGGAGCTGTCAGTTAGTCAAGGGTCTAAAATACCAGTGTGACAGAGAGATCATCAGCCCCTGTGCCAAGCTAGCCCAAATCATCAAGAAATTCATCCTTTACAACCCAATCAAATTCCTAATCAATCTGATCCAATACAATTGGATCCATATGCTTTGGTTGCAATGGTTTTGTGGCCAGCTGAAGGTGGCAGTAAATGAAGACTTGCTTGTCCAGTCCCCCAAGCTCCAACTTGTTATGCTTTTTGCTGTGGATGAATTAAAACATTGACTAGTTGCATTCACAACCTGAAGCACTGCAAGGCTCACTCAAAACCATTGGATCAATAAACAATCACTTAGCTTCATTAACTAATCATTGGAGTTCACTTGGAATTGGTTATTTGGCTCAATATCTGCTTAGTTATCTGTTACGAGTCTAGATAGTTTTAGTTCAGTTTCCAAAGGGCCTCATATTTACTGCTGTTCTTGATCTCAATCTAACTTGCAAAATATCCTTGGAAGATAAATCATAAAATGAAAATCAGATCAAAAGCCGGGATAACTTGCTTTGCCAGTAATAATAAACATATTTTTGGAAGATAAACCATAAAATGAAAAACAGATCAAAAATTGGATACTGACCAGATAATTCGTCAATGTCGATTTCCCGGCGTTTGGAGCTCCAACGATTCCGACAGCCAACGACTTCTGGTCCTCTTCCCTGACCTCTTCTTCTTCTTCATCGAGTTCATCGTCTGGCTGTTGCAGAGACGCTTCCAGCAAAGCCTTGGCCAGTTCTGAAGCCCTCCTCTCTTTCTCTTCGTTACTCAATCCAGGAAACCAACAATGCTCTTCTGGTTTTAAAATTGGTTTCCAACAGATTTAAAAAAAATTGAACAATGTTCTTCATTGCCCAGTATGGAGAAAGTGGAGATGACCTCATTACAAACCTAACTTTAATGTTCTTCATTGCACAATATTGAGATATTTGAGATAGGCTTATGACAAACCAATCTTTAATTTTAAGAGCAAAAAAGCCACATCTTCTTTTGCACAAGGAGTTAGGGCTTTTTGTATCCTTCTGCAAACTGAAAAATAGGTTTTTACAAGGCACAGAAACAGAATGAACTCACTTCAAACGCAAGGTGACCCCTGGCTACTACATGTACAGACCAGCACAGATCTGCAAACAGAAATACCACATAGAATACTGCTGGTAGATTAATGTGAGACAGCATGCTCTGTTTCTAGTTTAGTCACACAGAAGAATTATTATCAATGACAACAGCTCAGATTATTTTTCTCTTATATTGACTCTCAGAAACACCAATGCAAAGAATCTTTCCAAGTATCTTTGTTTTATCCCATTTCTAATCCTAACTGGATATTATCGAAACTCACCCATTTAAATTGGCAGGCATCCAAACCCATGGTTTCTGCTCAATAATTACAATTTGTTGGGCTTCTTTTTCTTAAAAAGTTATTATAAGAAGATTCAATTTTCTAAATAAAGTTATTATTAAATTGATTTTTTATATATTTTAAAATAATCATCATAAAAATTTAAATTAACTTAATAACACTACAACTTTCAAAAAAAAATATTAATTAAAAAAAACATAATTTCCATTAAATTACTCAAAGTAATTTTCAGTTAGTTCCAACAGGTTGTAGAGTAATTTTGCAGGGAAAAAAATGTTGGATATTGGGTTTAGTTTTCTTTTGTGTTTTATGATATAGACTAACCATCTCTTATGGATCCTAATTTTGGCGATTGTAGTGGAGATAATGCTTGTAGGTTTTGGTCTAATGGCAAACATAATTCCAACCAGTGGTATCAAAGTGACAGGTTTGTAGTTCATCTAGTAGATCCTAACTCTTGTTATTGTAGCAGAGACTAATCCCTGTGGATTTTGATCTAACCTAATTCCAACAAAAAATTTCTAAATTCCTTAATAATATCTTAAATAATAATTAGGATCTAAAAATACAATTATAAAAAATAGAAAATATAACCATAAAAAAATTCCCAAATTCGTTAATAATAACTTGAATAATTAATGAAGTCTAAAACTACAGTGATAAAAGATGAAAAATATTAAAAACTATATAGTAAGTTAATATTAAATTACTATATTTTATTATCATATCTTATCTATCGAATATCACATTATTTTCATAAAACTAACCCAATTAAAAAAAAGAAGAAGTCCTTTTAGTTTTTGAGTTCTAGCAAGGAATACAGAGTAATTTTTTTGGAAAAAGTTCCTAAATCTCTTAACTAACAACTCCAACAATAATTAGAGTCTAAAAACAGCATATATAATATAGTACTTTACTATTTTTTTATCCTTTCATCTTATCTCCTGAAGATAATTACATTATTTTCATTCCACCAATAAAATTGGAAACTGTAAATCCAATCCTGATTGACTCATCTCAGAGTGCTCTGTAGTCCTTTCCCTTTCCAATGAGGTTTTGTGAGTTCTCTGTCCTCCTTTCCCAGGAGGTTTTCAGAAAATACACCAAGCCAAGGATGAAGGATAAAAACATTTTCTCATTTTACTTCTATGTATGTTTCTCCTGTGATGTAAGAAGTATTTCTCATTCATATATATGCGCTTTAATACCTGAGAATGAGGATTCTTTGAGAGCTCGAACATTGCCCACTCCACAGTGATGAGAGTTGTGTCAGAGGCCTCGATGATTGGCTCCCATATCGACATCTCCAATTGTTTTTGGGTCAACTGTGGCGCTTCCTTCAGCAATATATCTAGATAACAGTTGGGTTCCTGATGCAGTAAACGTAGAATCAGATTTGATTGCCTTAGAAGAATTCAAAAGAACTGGAATTTATGGGATAAATTATACCTTTCCAAAAGCAAGGAGCTTCTTTTGGTCTTCAATCAGAGCTCTGAGCACAGCGTTTCTTCTCCTGTCCATTCGTTTCATGTTCTCTTCCACGTGCTGGTAAGGAACCCACCTCAAATAAGGAAAGAAATCCCTCCAATCCACTTCAATGGCACCTTTCATGGGATCAGCTACCAATATCTCGTAGATTTCCCATTTAGACAAATTACTGCCTATCTCTTCAACGTATATGGATTCGATGTCCCGGCCTATGACCTTGTTCTCAGAAACAGAAGCCATTATTGTTCATTATGTAGACTTCCGAACAAGCAGATTGAGGGAGAAAAAATAGACCACAAAGGTTAGCGAGACTCTTATACTACTCAGTGCTCACCGCTTTCAGAGCAAATGTAAACAGTTCATTGATGAAAATTTGCCTGAGGTTCACACCTTCCGCAGATACTGACTGGGAATGTATGTTATCCATTATGCTCTGCAACATACTTTCTCGAAGGGAATGGATGCTCTTCTGTTTCTGTCATCAACAAACAGATCTAATATTACCCAACTGAACCTGAACAATGCCCTGCAGAGCTGTAGAAGCCATTGGATTTGATTATTATGGCGATTCAACTATGATCTATTAAATGTGTCATTCTTCCGCCCCTTGGTCGTCTCTGATTATATAGATTTAAAACCAATTTATATTAAACACCGATTACCTGAGCTGCAGCTCCCAGAAGGTTTGTAAGTATCAGTTTCTTGACCATGCGGTGGTACTCTCCATAATCGCTCATGGCTACCATAGTCTTCTCGCTGGTTAGGATTCGCAGAGCATTTGGTAATTTCCTGGTTGAGATGGCAGAGAATTTGGTGACCATTGCCTGTCAATTCAGATTCCATCCAGCCCCGTTCAAAATAATAATTAAACCGGGATAATCTATGACATAGAAAATTGCAGTTTTACCAACAGATAATTATATTATAACTGATGTATCGATTTTAAAAGAACTGTTTTAAGAGGAAAATGAAACCCTGGGGCAAATGAAATAGAAAGCTTAAAAAAAAACCGTTTAAAGTCTAGATTTACCGGTGTAGGGCACAACTCGGCTACAAAGATGATGGCTGGGAGAATTGCATGCCAAGGTCCGCCAGATTAAACCCCAGAGTCGAAATCTCGGTAGGTGAAACCCTTCAGCCGAAGTGCTCACGAGTAGATAGAATTGCAAACGAAACCCTGGAGCGGTAGTCCGGACATGTGTCTGTACCTATGGAGATTCACATGCACCTGTATATATATTTCATGGCATACAACCTGCATGTATCTGCAAAGGGTACAACTGGGCTGCAAAGATGGTGGGCAGTGGAATTGCAAGCCAAAGACAGCCAAATGAAACCCCAGAGTCAAAAGCTCGGGAGGTGAAACCCTTGAGCCGAAGCTGTCACAAGTATCTATTACAGATTCTGAGGATCGTTCCTAAATTTTAAAAACTATTACTCTGGTAAGTAGAGTAAAACCCTAACAAAAAACATGCACACTGCCCTGCTTATTCTGTGGCATTCACAGCATCATTTTCAACCTGAGAAAAACGGAAAATACCCTGATCGTTACCTGTAAACCGCCACGGAACCCAATTCTTGAGCGGAATCTCTTGCTTCTTCAACTGTGCAATCCTGCGCGCCCTCTCCAGCACCACGCTGTTCCGTTTGTCATTCGAATTCACAGAACCGCAAAAACGGGTCGCGACGTGTTAATATGAATGAAAAGAATCTCACGCCACGTGTCAATATGGAATGAAAGGGACGACGAAGGTCCCTTTCAAAAGAAAAGCCTATCGGCCTAAAAATATCATAAAGGAGTGAAAAAAGAAAACAAAGGATAAGTCGACCCCATGTAACGTGGGATCTTGACCTACATATAGCAGCCTACTAGGGCATAAACTGAAATCCTTGACTGGGAATCTGCACTGACGAAAGGGAAAGATGAGTAAGCGTGTTCTTTTTGCCTCTTTTTCAATCGGATGGCCATTCTTCCTATCCATTTGAGACTGACAACTGCCCACTATTCTATGAACGGATCCGTCGTGAGCTTGAGTTCTTGATGTTTATGCACATGGCTCACATGAACCATATTTGAAGCTGTCAGGCTCTGCACATGGATTACGAGACGTTCATAAGCTCTGCGATATAACTCTCATGAACTTGTTGCTCCCACATGAATTATATAGCAAGCAGTTGGCTGTTTTAACTGACTGTGTTGAGATCTGTGCAATGGCACGTCGCCTGCTGTTTGTTTATCTCACTTCGTTGCTCCTGCTCAGTCTGCTGTGGGAAAGCACTTTGTTATGACCCAAGTCATCTACCATATAGGTTTGAGTCCTGACATTTGCCCTAACTTTGTAGGGTGTCAGCTCTTCTGTTGTGAGCACTGATTTTGGCCAATCCAAGATAGCTTTTCCAGTGAGTTCATTTTTTCTCCCTCATTAAACTTTTATTACTATCATACAATCATGTGAATTCAGGAACTATATGCACATATAATATGCAGTGTGTGATTAACAAGTTTCCAACTTTGGAATGTAACCATATTAGCAATGCACTTCCTTTCCCTCGGTACAATTAAGAGTACTTTCAAATTGTACATATAAAGGCAACCTCACTTTGAATTATTTCCCTGGCTTTTCTGGTATGTGAAGTTTGAAAAAAACGAACTATAAGCTGGCTATGTGAAGGATATTCAATCAAAATAAGCATTGGAATGTCATAATGCTGCGACCTATTATGCCTTATGTTATTGATCTAATTTGTAAAATTTGATTGATGTTTTCTTCTCAAACATCAATTGGGTTTAGATTATAGTTAAAAATACAAATAAAATTTTATGAAATGCACCAGTATGGAAGTGGACAAGGCAGTTTCCAGGTGTGAAGCCCAACTCCACCTTGAAATTCATTTTTACATTTTTAATAGCTATCCATTATTTATAATGTGAGATGAGATTTATATCTTTACTTTAAATTTCTACTTACATTTTTCACAATTTTAATCATTACTCATTATTCTACTATGAGATGAGAGGCTAAAAATAGCTTATGGGACAGATTGTTTCTTCACAATTTTAATCATTACTCATTATTCTACTATGAGATGAGAAGCTAAAAATAGCCTATGGGACAGATTGTTTCTTCATCTACTTGATGTATTCGGCCCCTCTTTTGTGAAGCTTCACAGTTTCTCGACAAACCCCTCACTAAACAGATTACACAATTTTAATCATTACTCATTATTCTACTATGAGATGAGAGGCTAAAAATAGCCTATGGGACAGATTGTTTCTTCATCTACTTGATGTATTCGGCCCCTCTTCTGTGAAGCTTCACAGTTTCTCGACAAACCCCTCACTAAACAGATTACCCCAATAGGTAGCTGCCAGCATATTTGCATAACTTTCCTTGTTGTCTTTGAAGGCCTCGCATTCTAAAATGAATGTTTTTCTGTTTCCACTAAAAATGCATACTCTTTCCTCCCACACTTCTTTTGGCTTTTTCAAGCGCTCTGTTTCACAATGGATTTGATGAGAATTATTCCTTAACTAAGCAATACAAATTTTGGCTCTCCAAGAGATATTGGCCTCTATGTATGTTTTTGGTTGATGACTATGAGTGGGATTAAACACTTCAATATAGTACTTTTTCATTCTTCCTAGCTCATTATCTCAAGTATGCTTGTGAAACTTTTCCATAACAAAATCTTTTATGTCTTTGTTGTTTATGGGACAAGCCAAATACCCCATTTACTAAACCATTTGTTATTTAGTTGCATCCAAGATTTTTTTTTTTTTTTTTTTTTTTTTTTTTTTTTTTTTTTTGCACAATCTGTCATTAAAGACAACTTTAGGCCATCTATTCTCTTCCATTTGCTCAATTTTTTTTAAATACCTTATGACTCACACCATAGCAATTGCTTCAACAGGAGCAGCCGTTTCACTTAACAAGATAGCATAAGAAACGACACTTTTAATCTTGAATTTGTTTGTAATCTAACGCTTTTGAATTTTCTCAATTTGTCTCCACTGCATGGCGGATGTACTGCTGACCCATAGTTCACAACCATAGAGAATCATCGGAATCACTAGAAGCCCAAAAAGAGTTTGAATGGTTTTTTAGTCCCATAACTCCGACGCTGTACACCTATTTTGAAAAGCATAAATGCTTTCCAACCCCCTAAAGTTCTTTTCTTTCTACAACCATCCCAGCTTAGATTTTTGTTGAAGTCAATTCCGAGGTATTTGTAATCCGCAACTTCTTCCATAATGTTGCCTTCAAAGAAGAACTTATGTTGGTTATGTTTTATTTTCCTAGATAAAACCACTACTTTCGTTTTGTTGATATTGACTTGCATCCCCACACTTCTACAAAAATGCTCAAGGGATAGTAAGTGTTCTTGCAAACCAAGAGTTGATTTAGCAATCAGAATAAGGTCATTTGCATACAAAAGAAGCCTTATAACCAACTTACCCAAATAGATACCATCATCCCCTTGCGAATTTAACCACTCCTCAAGCTTGTCGATATATAAACCAAAAAGGGTAGGAGACAAGGGGCAACCTTGCTTCACCCCGACATCGCTTCTAAAACTTTCAGAAATGCCTGCTGAAGTTCTGATTTTGACTTTCACCTCTTCATATAGCCTATGCACAACTGCTATTAAATGTTTAGGAACCCCAAGTTCCTCCATTCTGTGCCAAAGCTTATCCCTAAGAACTGAGGCAAACGCTTTTCTGAAATCAACAAAGCAACAAAATACTTCTTCCTTTTTCTCCCAAACTTTTTCAATAATGTGCCTTAAAGTTATACAATGATCAATTGTGGAATGTTTAGGTCTAAAACTTGTTTTCCCTTTAGAATGCTTATCTCTTCCTTCTGCCCACTTGCTAATTTTATTTTCTAGCATGCTTCCAAATAGTTTTTCAAACAAAGGGTTTAGCATGATGGTCCTATAAATGGAGGGATTATTGACATCACCGCTCTTAAAAAGGAGGTTTTGCCAAAATAGTTGTCCAATCTGCAAGGAGCCCCTATTGTACGATGTTGGTGAAAATTTTTGTAATGTGAGGTGCAAGCATCTTTCAGCCCCACTTTAGATATTTTGCTTGGAGTTCAGCTAATTCTTTTGCTTTTCCAACGCCTAACTTCTTGATACCCATCTCTACCTCTTGCACCATGAAGAGTTCAGTATCAATGTCGACCAAGGGGGGAGGGTTAAACTTGGGATCATGCTCATAGAGTTGTCTTGCATAGTCAAACCATTTAGAAATCGTAATACTATTTCTAGTTTGTATCTTTTTTGGTTGGATCTCCTTCCAAAATAATTTGGGATTATTTTTCCCAAGGAATATTAGTTGTTCCCTCCTTGAAACCATGAAATTAGCTTTTTTCTTGCTTAATAACTGCTTGTAAACTTTGAGCTTTATGGTATCCTTATTTGACTATTTCCACATTCTCCTTGCCTTTTTGCATTCCTCGTCAAACCAAGCATTAAATAGAAAGCAAGTTTTTTCAAGCTTCTTAATTTTTTCTCTTTTGCACTTTGTAAGTGCGCATTGAATTAAATGTGTTAATTCATGACTATGAAGGTTGCGAATTGTGATTTTCTCCTTCTCGAAGAGCTTCTCTAGCATCATTTTAAAGGTATTACAATTTTTTGGAGTCAAAAGGATTCTACCCTGTGGGAAATTTTGTTGGACATGCTGAATTTTTACTCTAATTGTTTCTTTCCAGTCCAAGAGAAAAATAAATAAATTGGCTTGTGATCTGATTTTAAGTCCCACATTAATCTCCAATCACAACTTCCTCCATTTTCTCACACAAACCATGCGAGCAAATTACATAATCTACTACACTTTCTCCATTGTAATTATTGCAAGTAAAATTACTAGACTTTGCCCATCTAGTTAAGTCATTACAAATGACTAAATCAAAGGCCCCACATAGAGTAAGCAGTTGTTCACCAAAGAGATTGCAGCCCTTGTCCTCTGAAATTATTTCCCACTGATGATTACTTTCTTCTTTAAGCCAAATAGGGTCGCAATCATCTTTACAACAAAGAATGCTAGCTTGCTCACTTGCAGTCCTAGCATTGAAATAACCCACTATAAGGACTTCACCTAGTTGTGAATATGTTGCAATATCCTCTTTTAAGGCTACAAATGGATATTTGTGGTCATGCCCTCTACGTTTGTAGGTTTTTGAAACTTGCGGCACAAAATAGCATGCTGCAATTCTGATGTGGTTCCATTTTCTGATATTTTAAACCAAATAAATTGCTTATTTGAGTCTTATTTTTCTAATTGAATGAGACGACCTTCTTTCTCCCTTACTAAAATCATGATACCCTTGTTCCCTTTGTCATTCCCTGTTACCTTGTTCCACACTGCCATCTTCTAGTATCCTTCAAACAAAGGTGTCTTGCACCCTTCATGCTCATGTGTTTCTATGAGGCAAATTACGTCTCTATCTTCCATAATAGGCCCTAACCCAGGTCCTCATCTCCATGGGTGACATCTGCAGTTCCAACAAACTAATCTTAAGGAAAATTGGGTATGACTTGATTGCTATTTATTTTGACATGCAAGACTCACATTTGAGTCTTTGTCCCTGCTTTCCCATACTGACCTTGTTTCCTGATTTCCTGTTGAAGAGTTTGTTGCCTCTTCTTTATTACCATCTTTCTACTATGTTTTGGAAGGAGGTCCAAATCACACTATCACAGCGTTACCTTTATAAATCCATGCTCTCTTGCCTTCATCTCTTACTGCCCTAACCTTTAACATGTCCTCCCTCCTTTACTCCTATTGTTTTACAATTAAATCTTCTTCTAGGAAAAAGCAAGAACCCCTCAGGTGATGCTTCTTGCTTAGAATGGTATATTTATCACGCAAGCTAGGCATGATGACTTTTATTGGCATGGCTCTCTCACTGTTAAACTTACCCACCCTCCATGCTGGGCATATTTGTCCTTGCCATAGCAACTTGTCTTTCAAGAAGTCTCTTGCAAGGTCAAGAGTACATTCATTTTTCGCATAGCCTTTCAACCCTTTAATAATTATGTTTACTGCCGTATTTTTTCTTTCCTTGCCTTCTCTATTTTTCCTGAGATTTACATTTACAATAATTTGTCATTTTTTAAATTTTTAATGATTATTCATTATTGTACTGTGAGATGAGATTTTAGTGCAATCCTCAATAGGTTTGTGTATATATATTTAGAATGATAGTCGTGGTGCGCTTCAAGGTGCTCAGGGACAACGTATAAGAAGCCGTGCTTGTTCTACTGTAACAAGTGTTGTGCAAAGTGTCTATGTGTTCCTTCAGGAACATATGGCAACAAGTAGATGTACCCCTGCTACAACAACTGAAAGACCAAAAGAGGAGGCCCAAAATGTCCATAGAATTTGTTCTAAACCTAGTTGTATTGTAGCATTATGTCCTTGAGCCTTAGAGGCTCATTCTACAGCTTAGTATGATGTGTAACATTGTCCGTCTTTCATCAAAGTTGAAATTTTTCTCATGTCAGCCAAAATAATTTTTTTTAATTCTATCAAAAAATATAAATATAAATAACTATACAAAACATTTAAATAATATCTTCTTCTAAAAAAATTTGACAAGTGAAGAAATTGGATCCCTCTAAGTTCATGTTAGAGCCCTATTTAAAATAGATCTATATTGGTATATTATCAATATGGTCTCTCTATTTCTATGAAAAATAATTAAATTGTAATTATTATTTTCTGCAATGAAACTTGGTGTGGAGATTATTGGATTGCAATTATGAATCTTACACAGGGAGATAAGGCATCGGTGGTCATTATAGCTTATTTTATGATAATTCTCATTTCTCTGGCTCGTCCGAGTGAATTGTTTTTTTTTTTAATTTTAATCCCAAAAAGCTGGTGGATTGGTAACACATACACCACATTTTTCAAAAAAAAGATTACAAAGCCCCACATGTAGAAATTGCAAAATAACTTTGACATGAATAACAATTAGGGCTTTTTTTAAATAGTTTGCAGATTTAGGGAATTGATTTTTTATATTTTTAATAAATTCTGAATTAAGATGCTATTAGATTAATTTGTAATGAAATTTTGTTACGAAAAAGTATTTATATTTTTTTTGAAATTTAATTTTTATAAATTTAATTGTAAAGGTAGAAAATTGTTCCATTCATAATAATAACTAAAACTTCTATTAATTTTTATTAATATTATTATAATAAAAAAACAAATATTTACACTACAATAATGCGAAACAAATTATAAAAAAAATATTTATACATGAGCAAGAGAAAAAACAAATAATGAATAAATACTACCTTACATGACACATGTTTACAATTCATAAGTTATAAAAGCCTAATTACAATGATATTTAATATAGTAATCATATTTCAAGAATTAATGAATCTTTGAAGGTAGATCTATTGTGGACACTTTCAACCAGCTCTTTCAAAATGGCATTTCCAAAATAGCTTTGACCACCTTCATTGTGGGTATATATTCTATGTATAGATTTTTGCACATTTCAAGAATTAATGAATCTTTGAAGGTAGATCTCTTGTGGACACTTCCAACAAGCTCTTTCAAAATGGCATTTCCAAAATAGCTTTGACCACCTTCATTGTGGGTACATATTCTATGTATAGATTTTTGCACTTTCAAAATAATTATGATTTTTTTATTGTGGATGTGTCTTATATATAATTTAATTTGGACCATCTAAATTTTGTGGGTAGTTTTTTTAGTATATCACCACTCATGTAAATACTTGCAATATATAATAAACTCTACAAGACCAAGAATTATTCAATAGGTCATGTATTGAATAAGTGTTTAAGCTATCTCACTCTCTATTTAAATCATGAATCATGTGTTTCCAATTGATTCAATAAAATTTCATGTGGTTAAATTTAAAAAACCTCTTACCATAAGCCAGGTACTAAATATTCTAACTTGGGGCTTTGACTAAGATCATTCATTTTAGTAAAGTTCTTCTCTACATTAAATACTTGTGACTCCTTAATAATTGATCTATTTCAAGCTAGAAAAGCAAGATGCCTCTAATCACACCATCTACCATTATTATGATCTGGCGATCACTTTAAATAAAAATAGTGAGCCTTTTTTTGTGGAACCATAGAATATCAAAAATACATTACCCTTCAACCATCCAAGTTCAAATAGTCATAAAGGGAAAATACCACCTTTTTCCACTCCCTAAATAGTTTGAAAAGAGACTATTCTCCACCTATTTCAAAGCCTCTTGAATCCATTCAAGCATAAAAGACCCTTGGATCCTAAAATCATGGGGTAAACCAATAATATATCAACCAAAATATATCAACCTATCCATGAAATTGTACCAAGGAATCCACTCTAAAGAATCATGTAAGTGAGGATAGACTCTAATGAGTAAAACACTTGAGGTCATTGTTATTGCAAAATCTAGCAACCTAATGCAAAGCCCAATTAGGCATTCTAGGTCTTAGGGCAACAAAGAGATCAGTCAGCACTATCACCTTAGTGGCTTCTCCCCAACTATTTTTTGGTTGAGTATTATCCCCACAAGGAAGAAATCCCCAACAAGACTTAGAGGTTAGATGATTAAGGATCCTAGGCCAAATGGCTCTCTAAGGAGCTTGCAAAGCATACACCTTAGAATGTTATTTGATTGAGAAATGAAGGCGAAAAGAGATGATGGATTCGAGGGAACTACTGGCAAAGCCTTGGAGGTTGACATAATATCTAAGGATGCTCAAGAAAGTTCTTCGCTAACTACTATCAACTTATACAATGGTTTGAGTCCTGATGTTTACCCTAACTTTGTAGGGTGTCAGTTCTTCTGTTGTGAGCACTGATAATGGCAAATCCAAGATAGCTTTTCCAGTGAGTTCATTTTTCTCTCTCATTAAACTTTTATTACTATCATACAATCATGTGAATTCATGAATTATATGCACATATAATATGTACTGTGTGATTAACAAGCTTCCAACTTTGGAATTTAACCATAGTAGCAATGCACTTCCTTTCCCTCGGTACAATTAAGAGTACTTTCAAATTTTACATATAAAGGAAACCTCGCTTGAATTATTTCCCTGGTTTTTCTAGTAGGTGAAGTTTGAAAAAATTGAACTATAAGTTGGCTATGTGAAGGAAATTCAATCAAAATAAGCATTGGAATGCCATAATGCTATGACCTATTATGCCTTATGTTATTGATATAATTTGTAGAATTTGATTGATGCTTTCTTCTCAAACATCAATTGGGTTTAGATTATAGTTAAAAATATATATAACCATTTTTATGAAATGCACCTAGTATGGAAGCCAACAAGGAAGTTTCCCAGGTGTGAAGCCAAACTCCACCTTGAAATTCATTTTTACATTTTTAATAGCTATCCATTATTTGTACTGTGAGATGAGATTTACATTTTTACTGTAAATATCTATTTTCATTTTTTACAATTTTAATCATTACTCGTTATTCTACTATGAGATGAGAAGCTAAAAATAGCCTATGGGACAGATTGTTTCTTCATTTGCTTAATGTATTCTGCCTTTTTTATGTGAATCTTCACAATAAATGCTCCCTACTTCTCGACAAACCCCTCACTAAACAGATTATCCCAAGAGCTAGCTGCCAGCATATCTGCATAACGTTCCCTGTTGTCTTTGAAGGCCTCGCATTCTAAAATGAAATGTTTTTCTATTTCCACTTTTCCGGAAGAACAAAAAATGCATACTCTTTCCTCCCACAATTATGTTGGCCTTTTCCAATGCCCTATTTCACAATGGAGTTGATTAGAATTATTCCTTAACTGAGCAATAAGAATGTTCGCTCTCCAAGAGATATTGGCCTCTATGTATGCTTTTGGTTGATGATTATGATTGGGATTAAACACTTCAATATAGTGTTTTTTCTTTCTTCCTAGCTCATTATCTCAAGTACGCTTGTGGAAATTTTCCATAACAAAATATTTTATCTCTTTGTTGTTTATGGGACACGCGTTCAAGCAAATACCCCATTTATTAAACCATTTGTTATTTTTCTACATCCAAGTTTTTTTTTTTTTTTGCACAATCTGTCATTAAACACAACCTTAGGCCATCTATCCTCTTCCATTTGCTCAATTTTATTTAAATACATTATGAATCGCACCATAGTAATTGCTTCAATAGCAGTAGCCATTTCACTGAACAAGATAGCATAAGGAATTGCACTTTTAATCTTGAATTTGTTTGTAATCAAACGCTTCTGAATTTTCTCAATTTGTCTCCACTGCATGTTGAATGTACTACTGGCCCATATTTCACAACCATATAGAATCACTAGAAGCCCAAAAAGAGTTTGAGCAGTTTTCCAGTCCCATAACTATGCCCCTCTACACCTATTTTGAAAAGCATAAAATGCTTTCCAACCCCCTGTTGAAGCCCCGAAAATCGGGTCAGCAACAAGGGGGATACCCACCCGGTCCGAACCTTGGTTGGCAGCTCCTTTTCCGTTTGGTATAGCGGGTCCGACTAGGGATATGGGACCAGTTTCCCAATTTAAGTGTGTGTGTGAGAAAGATTGATGTTTCTGGTCTAACAGTTCCTAATTGAGATGCTCTAATTCTAACTTTAATCTAATGACATGCAATTGGATTCTAATAGAATAGAAACTTCTAAGTCTATACTAACCCGGGGTGTAATCTTTCTTCTGTGCGATCTAAAATGATTTCAAATAACAATTGGTAATAAAGATTATTCAATTGTTAGAAGAAAATAATTCAATATAAATGAACCACTTCACATAAAAAGTTAGGTGAAACAATTGTGAAAAACATATCACACAGTAAGCTACTCATATATTAAGCACAAATAAATAGCTATCACCATACAAAAGTGCCAAATGATAACTCAAGAATTCACACATTAACATATAAACAACTGAACTTAAATATCGCTTTAACACAGGAAATAGAAACAGTTAAGAGATAGAAGTACCATTTATAACTAGTTCTACTCATGAGCTTCAAGCGAT
>APFE030704935.1:65017-107079 GCA_000404065.3 Pinus taeda | reverse complement strand
TCATAATTTTGAATTGGCTAAGTTTAAGCCTTGTAATATTGTACATACCTTTGCTTTTTGCAAATGTTTTCCGTATTAAAAATTTTAAAAATGTAAAGAGGGTATGTCCTAAAAGAAATATCAAAGGACAAAAGGAATAAGAAAAGATCAAAAAATGAAAATATATGAATCCCAAAAACAAAAACAGATCATGAAAGTGTGCAAGTCTAAATGCCGCTACTATTTCACTACTTATCTGTCTTAAATAATGGTTTTGTGCAGCTTGTCATACATGCCACAACCCATGGTAGTCAAACTGCTTAATCTTGACTATTTCATGCTTTGAATTTTATGTTTATAGTTAGGGAATAAAATCTGACCAAACAGTTTAATATTCGCAGATCATTAGATAGGTAGAGAAAATAAAAGGAGCTCATCAGTTTAATCTGAGCCCTTGGATGAGATAAGGTTAGAAGTAGATAGTTTACTTTTCAAAAAAAAAAATGAATGATAAGGGTTTGCTAGCCTAAATGCACCCAAATAAAATGAAGAAACAATGTTAGGGTAAATAATGGGTAAGTAGAAGAAAGGTTGCTGAAGTATAAAGTTGATTGGATAAAAGCACATTTATCATGCTTAATTATTTGTTTCAATGTGCATGAGCAGTGAAGAAAGAAAAAAGAATGGTTTACAAGTTAATTTAATTAACTCCCCCTCATTCATTTCATCCCTTTATTTATTAATTTCCCATCCACAAGTATGTTCTAATATTAAAAATCATTCAAGTCATAAAGGCTTAGAGCATTTCTCTAACTTTTGGTGGGACCGAACCCTTGACTTAATGACTTACGGACATCAAGTGTTAGAATTCCCATCATAAACTTCATTTCCCTTATTTCTTTAATAAAACCCCTTTTCCTAAGGTTAAACTTCATTTGGCTATGAAAAGCAAACAACCCCATGTTGAATTCCATTTCATTCAAAATACCCATAAAAAGCTTTTATCCTAAGTATGAAGTGTATGTGAATAAAAATGTGCAAATAATACATTTATGCTTAGGGGTATGTTCACTCCCCTCATTTCATTCCATATTAATTCTTAACATAATATTATAGCTCCTGATATACCATTTCCCATATATAATTAAATCCCATATATAATACCCCAACCCTTAGTTTAGTTATAAACTATACTTTTACCCCATATTTCCAAAAAAACCCACTTAATTCACCATTTCACTATAAAGTTGAAATAATGCCATCATTAAGCCCCGTCTGATCATTTAATCCCAGGATTAACTCATAATTAATCCCAAACTGCCAAGGATTAAAGCCTTGCGCCGCCCGAAACCTATGCTCATTTCTTCTGTGCACATTTGCCACCCGACTATCGTCTGATCATCAGTGCCCACTCTGACGGTCCATAGCCATATCGGGTTCACCCGATGACCGACCTTTACCGACCTGATAAAGTGGTTTTGATCAGTGCCCCATCTTCTACGTGTCAACCGCTAACATAGATCTGGTGACCCCTCAAAAATAACACCTCCTCCATAAAAGCGGTGCAATGGCATGGGAAACCACCTCCCCGCCCAACCCGAAAAACCGCCCATAGTGCATTCATAAATTACCCGCCAAAAAGTGACCATTGTTCAATAAAAAGGCCGAGAAGCCCTATTTTTCCTTTTTTTCTCATTTTCTTTGTAAATCTCTACAAACCATTACGACACCTGTACAAACTGAAATCACCAATTGACCTCAGATTCCACTCCTGAAGAATCTGTAAAGACCCCAATCAACCTCTTAGTTCGTACCAAAGCCATTCAAACTTTTGTAGTTGACGAGAACACCAAATTTGAAGTTAATTCACCCTAATTCTAGGTATTTGAAGAGAATTTAGCAGACAAACCTTTCAATTTGAAAATGTTCAGTCTTTAAAGTATTTTAATTAAGTAAAATTAGTTGAAATTACTTTAAAAATTAAATTGTGTGCCCAAACCCTTCTCAAAGCTTCTAAGTTTCCTTCAAAACCTCTAAATAAACCTATAAGGTAAAATTCAAATCCACAAGAATTGAATTATCACTGCTCCCATCGACATGGATGTCAGACTTGTTACAAACCTCCATTTGTACCTTGATCACCTTCCCATGGCGAACAGGGATTTTCAAATCAAAGACACAAGTGCCTATGAAGTATTGCTCAAAATTAATTGTTTGAGTAAAGACAAATATCTTAACCACATTAATGACATTGGCCTTTGGGACTCCATTTTTCCCAAATACTAGTTTCCGCAAGAACCTATCTTTCTTAAGATTGTCCATATGTGCCATGCCTGTTACATTCCCAGCTAGAGAGTTATATTGTCCCCAAACCAAAAAGTCTTGTTCACAATTACAGTTGAGTCAATCAATGAGATGTTGCAAGTCCAATCAGGTCCAAACCTGACCCGACTCTCCATTGGGGATTTGTTAGACCAGTACACCAAATTGAGTCCATCATAACTAACCCAAATATTCTAGACTTTCTATGTAGAAGAGCAGCACATTCCTAAAGATGCCCCTCCATATGTTCCTGCCATTTTCTCTGAAAGGGGTAAGCAAATTATAACCATGATATCACATATTCTTTGTTGTACCACTGATGAGTTTGTTGATGAGCTCATCCTAGCCTTCATGTCCATTTTCACTCGAGGAAAGCCTCCTGCTACTTTGTACAATTATGCCCAATTCATAGCTGAAAGGACGCATGAACAATTTACGAGAATACACAATGAATGAGTATTCAAGTACTCATCTGTATTGTACCACATGTTTCTATATTATTAGTCAGATATATTTCCCTTCACCATCTAGAAGCTAGATACTAGAGGCCAACCCAGGTCTGTCATATTTTGGACACCATTATTCCACAAGTATTCATCACCATACACCTATATAGACTTCATTGACTCTTTTGTCCATCCAGTCATGACGATGCTGAAAGGAATCCCTCCACCCAGGATAAGCCAAGAAATCAAAAGAGTCCTCCAATTGTCCAAGAAAATTAAGGTGGGAGATTGGTACCTTTACCAAAACCACACTGAAATAAGAATCTATGGTTTCTAGCTTGCTCCATACAAATTTCCCAAATACCTCCCCATGAGGTTGTTTGCTCTAGAGTATTATAGGCAAATAATGAACTCTGATGAAGTCAACTTTGTCTCAGCTAAGAAAAGAACTCAGTTCAAGGTCCAAAATGATTTAGGCCCTTTCATTTGCAATTCTAGAGAAGCCGGGCATGAAGCAGATCAGATTTTGCAACAAATGAAGTTCCAAAACAGTGTCATGTGGAGGTATGACCCTCAAGGATTTATGACCAAACTAAGACAAAATGTCAAATTGGGACCTTACATTCATCACTCCATACTAGAGATAGAGAGATATGCCAATCAATCTGAGTGGTTGAAAAAAACTCTCATACATAGGGATAGTATAAAGGTAGATGTTGAAAATACCTTGTTTGATTTAGAGAGACAACTTGATGAAAGCTCATTCCTACAGGTACCAGAACAAGAAGGAACCATGAGTACCCCTGCTGTTTTGTAGACTCCTTAGAATGAGGAAAAGAATCCCAAGAGGAACAGAGAGGGAGCCTCCAATTTAGGTATGGACACTTCAAATGTGAAATATGAAGCCAGCCAGAGCAAAAGGCCAAGACTCAATCCTGTTTCAAAATAGGAAGACATAGAAGGCTCAGTAGAAATAACTAATACTGAGTTATACACGAGAAAGGGCACAACTCCATCTAGAGAAACACAGGAGCCATCTACATCACAGACTCAAATTTTAGGAAGACAGCTCAATGTAGAAGTCTCCTCATTTAGTAGGCCTGCTGATAAAGATAGGGACATTAAGGACATGTTCAAAGAAATCAAAATGAGAAATGAGAAACTGAAGGCACAGTCTTATGCATAGTATCTCAAGTTTACACCTACCAAACAAACCAGGTTGATGTCAACTTTTGACATCAAGGAAGGAAAGATGCAAATGTCCTTCATAAAGCCAACTACACAATAACCAAGGACATTAGCAGATTTCAAGAAGATCAATTTTGAGGTATTGGCAAGGGATATTCATTCCATTGACCAAATTGAATTTCACAAATAGGTAGGAGAAATGATTTACTCCACCCTTATAGGAAAAGCCATAGCTTCCCATCAGTTTTAGAATTCATCGAATAACATCTCAGCCCAGTATCAGTTGGAAAGGGCCTACTCATAGGCAAAAGATGCTAGAATCATGTCTTTGGAAGACTTGGTAATTGAGTTGGGACATGATCCCAAAGACATCAAGGCTACTGAAAAACTCATCAAAAGGAAGAATGATAACATTGTAGCACTCAAGAAGCAGTTGAAAATACCTCAACTATAGCACCCCCAAACACAGGAAGTATTGGAAAACCAAACAAGGCATGAAGAGTAGATGGACTTAGTCCTTAAACTAAATGATCAGTTGAGGGAGACAGAAAAGGAATTGGACAGCCTAATCCAATTAAAGCAAACTGATATTGGCAAGAGCTCAGTGAATGTCATTCCAGCAGTCACCACAGTTGTTCCTTCCACATTGGTAGCCTCATTGGCTCCCACAGCCCCAATGGCCACAACACAACTAGTTTCCACAGAATCTACATCAGCGACAGGTAAATCAGGTGAAGAAGCAACAAAGTTGGTTAAAGCTATGGAAGAAATGTCCATACAGGCAACATAGATGAATAAGCTCAAAGAAAAGATAACAAGCTTGGGAATTGATTACAAGCTTGCCAAAATCATGCACAAAGAAGAAGTGCAAAAGGCTACTAGGACGAGTGAGAGATTGAAAGCCATGGAAAATGACCTAACACTAAAGGAACCCCTTGGGCAGACAAAGGAACAACTATGGGCCAATATCATTGAATCTTTCAATGATATTTGGACACCTATTCAGGTAATGTTTGAGCAAGTAGAGTTGATAAAGCTGGCTATAGGGGCCATCAAAAGAGTAAAATAAGAATTAGGAGAAATGCCAAAAGAAGCTACCAGAATTATCCAGTTCCTTAACAGCAAGAATAAGTATGAGCTTCAGGAATTGGAAATAGAAGACAAAATAGAGACAATTTTGGAGGTTATAAAGGTCCTCTCCAAGAGAAAGTTAATGCAAAACTTGGAGGACAAGTGTGAGAATATGCAGGTAGCCATTGACAAATTTATGGCTAAGTTCCAAATTCTAAGAGAAAAGGGATTACTCAGTCCCTTAGTGATTAGTGACAAGCTCATGACACAAGAGGATTACAACAAGAAAATTAGAGAGGTAGCAAAAGATCAGGTGCATACATCATCAATGAAGGCATTGCCAATAGGAAAAGTACTTTACCAAACATTTGAAAACTTGTTTTACCTCCAGCATGAGGTAAAACACTTGTTTATCAGTAAGCCTACTTTTTCCAAATACACCGAGGCAAATGAAATATATAGGAGGATGCTAAAAATCCAATTACCTGATGTTGAAACGTGGGAGAAATTAACTGATTTACTGTAGAAATATGTAGTAAAAAGGTTAAATGTACATTAAAAGTAAAACAACATGGTAAAAGGATGAAGATAGATTAGTAGAGTCAAAGTGTATCAGTGTCAAAGTGTATCATATGAAAGCCTAAAGTAAATGAACCTTCCAGCGTCACTGAAAGATCAAACAACAAAGCCACATAAAGGGCTAAAAATCAAACCATAAAAGCCAGCAGTACCAAAATAAAAGGGACATCATGAAGCAATTCAATAGCTATCTCTATCTTCTTGCAAGAAGATATTTTTCTTTCCTAGATTAAATTTCAAATTAGTTTGAGATTTTTTGTAATAAACTTTTGTATAAATACTTCACAATTCAAAGTATGTAGGGTGGATTCTATTAGACATTTCTATAGACTTTTTGATCAAGAACACCCAGAAAGTTATTGTGCTAGTTGATGAGCCAGCAAGCTAGATTGATTAATAAAGATCAGACTTTTCCAAGGATTCATGTTTTGATCGAATTTGAGACAAGTATTTTCATGTATTATTGTCACTTATCTCAAGGTTGTTCATAATCTTATATGTGTTCCAATCTAAATGCTATAACTGGAGTAATATTTCGGAACTTGTTTAAATCACACTCTATTTTAACAATTAAGCATTTGAATGTTTTCTTCTGATATTTAAATTAAAGAATTCTTAATTTCTCTTTGGTTTAGATTGATTTCATGAATAATCCAAGTTAAAGGATTCTTAACTTCCCGTTGATTTCGATTACCCCTTCCTTCCTCATTGATTATCTGGGTCTGAGAAACCTTAATTGCTCTCTCACCCTGAGTGAAACCCTTTCACCCCTCTATCTCAAACATCTGAAATACACTCTGCTATCTTGCCCTTGGAACATCCCCTTTAGTGAGTTAATCCAGTTTTGCTTCCTTATTAGTTGACTCCATAGCCAAATGCTCTAAAAGACATCAATTTATCCATCTGTTTAAGCAGATCCCACCACCAATCTCAAACACAAATCGAACACCCTTAGAAAAATCATACCTAGCCTAAGACATATTAACTAAAATAAAGTTAAATTTTAAAGAGAGAGCCCTCTTTGAGCATCAGGAAGGCTAGTGGAGAGTGGTTACCTTTGGTTTTTCCTTCTTATTACTTCAAGGGAATTATCAGAGTGATAAAATTTCTAGCGACCATACTGGGGACTTTGATCCTCAGTCTCATAAAAAACTTTAAGGAAACCTTCAATCAAATACTAAGCCCCTTAAGGTCATTACCTGAAGTACGCTTTTAGAAAATTTCATAAAAACAGTTTAAAACTTAAAATTCTGGCTCCTAAAAAGATTCACTACACTAGGGCCAACCTAGATCCAAACCCTACAACTGTAGTAGATGACCCAAAGAGGATTTTAAGACAATCTAGAACAACAGAAACTCAAGCCTGTAGTAGCCAGTTAGACAGAGCCA
Organism: Pinus taeda; assembly: GCA_000404065.3. NCBI lineage: Eukaryota > Viridiplantae > Streptophyta > Pinopsida > Pinales > Pinaceae > Pinus > Pinus taeda. The sequence goes on along the minus strand of APFE030704935.1, from coordinate 100,105 downwards.
ATTCACTCCCTGAGGAGTTTTCAACTTTAGAAGAAGTCCCTTTTGATTTGTCATTTGACCTCTCACTATTTAGAACCAAATCTGAGAATGATATCCATGAAACAGTTTTAGACCTTGAGTTTACTCAACTCGTTGAATCAAAATGGGTTATTCATCTAGATTTGGATAAATTTGTCTTAGATGCTTTTGACAATTTAGAAGCCTTGACCTCCACGTTGATTAGTAATATAGATAGTGCTTATATTCAGCAATTTGTAGAGCTAGCTGCCCTTACTGCTGCTGCATCTCAAATTTCTTCACAGTCTTCACTCATCGTAAATCCACCTTCCTTTACCACAACTTCATCAATTGTATCTACCACAATTAAATCACATATATCACTTATTAATTAGTCATCTTCATCGTAATCTAGTTCACCTCCATCAGTTTCAAGCCCTTCTTCAACCACCACAACTTTACCCCAAAGTCAAACCAAAATCACAACAATGGCAAACATATATGCTCCTCTTGTTTTACTTACCCAACTTCATGCCATGCCTGCAGATTATCAGAGTAAGATTTTCCTGTTTGATGCTATTGGTCATTAAACTACCCAACAACATGTAAACAAGATGTCTGACTTTTTTGAATTACATGAAATAGATGAGGCAGATGTCCAAATGAGACTGTTTGCCCAAACTTTAACTGATGATGTCAAGAAGTGGTTCAAATCCTTTCCTGCCAAACATATTGCAGACTTAGCAATTTTTCAAAGGTTATTCATTGATAGGTGGGAAAGAAAAAAGAACCCATTGCAAATACTTTCTGAATATGACAATATTAGGAGAGCTCCCAACGAGTCAGTTCAGGACTATTGCACTAGGTTTAATAATATCTATAATGCAATTCCAACCAACTTTAAGCCTCCTCCTGACCTAGCATTAATTAAGTTCCCTGATGGTTTTAATGCTGACATGTCATACCAGCTAAGGGAGAGAAACCCTGAAACACATGAACAAATGCAAAGTAATGCTGTCACTGTAGAGGCCAACCTGTTAGCTAAGAAAGCACGAATGAGGAATGAAAAGAAGGTTGTATTTAAAGAAGAAGCTTCAACTTCAGATGGAAAAGTAGACGTTTTATCTAAAAGTTTAGAAAGAATCATGGATAGATTAGATATCATGGATAGGAAAAATCAATGGGAGAATCAACAACAACAACCCCCAATAAGAAACCTAAATTTTAGGAAGAACCCTAATACTGCAAAAAATGCTACACTAGACCAACAGATTAGGCCCCCCTTCCAAGAAAACTATGTTGAGGAATCACAAAACCAAGAAGCAGAGGATGATACCCAGATTAAATTACTGGAAACCACAAAGGAAGACACTATTTTTCTTACTCAAGAAGAAGAGGAGTTATATATGCTTCAGGAGTTACAGTTAGAATCTAGTGAATCTTTTAATTTTAAGCAGGGATATGAATCTGCTATATATGAGGTACATAAACAATATAACTTGAAAAGTAAGAAGAATAACGAGCCTCCCATTAAAAGATCCATCCAAACCCAGAATAAGATAATAAAAGAATCTCCAGTTAAAAAAGTATTGTAAATTTTCCCTAGGGGAAGACCTGAAACTTCAACCCCTAGGATTGTAGATATATCCTCCACTGAAACCCAAATAGAGCCAATTAGTGAAAACAATCAAAATAAAGGAAATCAAGGCAAAACAGTAGAAACATAGATTGAAATGCCTACCACTGAGAAACAGGATAAAGACACTCAAACTGCACACACTAAGGAAGATCTGAATCAAATAAACAAACCTCAACTCCCTTTCAATATTAAAAATGAAATAGCTAAACTAAAGATATCAGTTCCTTTCACCGAACTAGTAAAAAATGAAACTTATAGGTCACAGATAACTGAGACTTTGAACATAGAAGAGGGAGAGGATTATGTTAATTTGAATGATGACCAGCCTGAATTGTTGTTTGGCCCTGAGGCCAATGGAATTCATCAGCAAGGGGGAGTTCCTCTATTTTACATCAGCCTAAATATTCATGATAAAATTTTGCATAACGCTATGTTGGACTTAGGAGCATCTCACAATCTCATGCCAAAGGAAATAATGGAAAGACTCAACCTAGACATTACCAGGCCCTATAATGATTTATTTTCTTTTGACTCCATCCAAGTTAAATGCCTTGGTTTAATCAAAGACTTATGTGTGACTCTTGTCCAGTGCCTTGCAAAGAGCATTCTGATGGACATTGCAGTTGAAGATATCCCACCAAAATATGGAATGCTACTATCTCACTCATGGGGAGAAAAACTGCAGGGATCTTTGCAGTTGGATGTCTTATGCTACCATATCTGTTTTTGGCCAACCAAGAAAATTATATAGGGAGACCTTGATGAAGTACATGGTCAGTGGTAAGGAAAAGCCCCAAAACATTCTCATATACTCCATGCACTCAGATATGGATTCCTTCATCTTATACAATGCAAAAACTGATAAAAAGGAAATCACAGCCAAAGACCTTAAGTACAGAACAACTGACAGTGAGAACATATTCCATGAGTCACTTTGGCATTTAGACTTTGATGGGTCTGTAAATAGGTTAGGGTTTGGTGCAGGAGTCTAAATCCATAATATGGAAAATAACCATGCTGAGGGACATGCTTTCATATTGAACTTCAAATGTACCAATAAAATGGCTGAATATGAAGCCCTGATCCTAGGGTTACAATTGGTTAGGAGATTGGGAGCCAAAAGAGTTGTTGTCATGGGAGATTCAGTGCTGATTATGAAACAGATTAGTGGTGTATATTCTGTAAACAACCCAAGGCTTGGTAGATATAGGGATACTGTTTTAGACTTGGTCAAGGACCTCCTGGAATCAGACTTTGTTGCCATTCCTAGAAAACAAAACATGCAAGCCCACAGTCTGGCAACATTCGCTAGTACTTGTAAATTTCCATTTCACCCAAACCACCAGTACACTACAAGAGTCAGACATAGGCTTGTTATACCAGACAACCTTAAGTATTGGTAGATTTTTTCCCAGGACTTTCAAATCTACGATTTCATGAACAATGAAGGAGAATTTCATAATTGCAAGATAGATGTTCGTTGTACAATAGATAATAATATAGAAAATAGCTGTAAATATTTTTGATGTACATGAACCAACTAAATTTACTAAAGTAGAAATAGATAGTTTATAAAATGTAGAGATAGATGAAATAATGGATGATGATCCAGAGATTCTTAATTTGAAAAATATTTTTTTGCCTAAAGGATTAGTACCCTTAGAGGATTTGTTTGACTCTAATGATGTAGCTGGGAAACCTAAGATGGAACCTCTAAGAGCTGACGTAGAAGAGGTTAATATAGGAACTAAGGATAAATCAAAACTCAGCAAGATGTCTAAAGCCTTACCCCTAGAGGAAAAGGTGAAATATATAAATCTGTTTAAAGAGTTCCAGGATGAATTTGCCTAGAGTTATGAAGACTTAAAATATTATGACACCAGCATAATCCAACACAAAATACCTCTAAAAGAAGATCATAGACCTTTCAAATATAAACTTAGAAGGATAAATGCAATTCTTATGCCATCCATAGAAAAAGAGGTTAAAAGAATGTTTGATGCCCAAATAATAGCCTCCATTAGATACTCAGACTGGATTTCAAACTTAGTTACAACTAGGAAAAAGACAGGTGAAATTAGACTTTGCGTAGATTTTAGAAACTTAAACAAGGTCTCTTTAAAGGACAACTACCCCTTACGAAAAATGGACCATATATTGCAAAGGGTAGTGGGCTCATCTAGGATTTCACCGTTAGATGGATTCTCTGGGTATAACCAAATATTAGTCCAACCTGAGGACCAAGCCAAAACTGCATTTACTACTCCTTAGGGTACCTTCATGTATTTGAAGATGCCCTTTGGATTAATGAATGCAAGTGCCACATTCCAAAGAGCTATGGATATAGCTTTTGCCAAGGAAATCCATGATTTCTTAGTAGTATACCAGGATGACATCACAGTCTTCTCTAAATCAAACAATGAAAACTTAGACCACCTAAGAAGAGTATTTATCAAATGTTGGAAATTTGGGATTTCTTTAAATCCTAAAAAGACACTTTTCGGTCTAGATGAGGGAAAGCTATTAGGACACATCATATCTAAATATGGGATTAGGATAGACCCTGCTAGAATAGAAACCAAATTGACCATTTCCCATCCCTGAAACATTAAAGAGCTACAATCATTTCTAGGTAAAATTAATTTTCTTAGGAGATTCATCTCAAATCTAGCAGAATTAATTAGGGAATTAAATAACATGCTAAGAAAGGACTCATCAATCAAATGGAAATTGGAAGCCAAACAATCCTTTGAATCTATTAAGGAAACATTAACCAAGACTCCAGTCCTGATTAGTTCTGACTTTAGTAAAGATTTTATTATTTTTTCTTTTTCTTCAAAACACACCATTGCAGTTGTCTTGCTGCAAAAGAACACTCAAGGATATGAACAAGCAAGAGCATTATTTAGTAAATCCTTAATAGATGCCACACTTAAATACAATATCACGGAAAAACATTCATTGGCTTTGGTTAAGGCTATCAAAGATTTCAGAGTATACATTCTGTACTCTCACATTATTGCTTATGTTCCAAACTCTCTAGTTAAGGACATTTTGACTCAAAATGGGCCTGAAGGAAAAATAGGCAAATGGATTGCCACAATATTGGAATATGACATAGAGATAAAACCCACCAAGCTCATCAAAGGCCAAGGTTTAACCAAACTCATGGCTAAATCGAATTATCAAGCCCTTGATATCAACTTCATTAGTGCCCTTGATGATCAGGAGGAGATGGCGACTCCACAAATCAATGAACCATTTATTGATTCACCATGGTATGCATATATTACATTTGTATTACTAAATTTACAAGCTTCTTCTAGATTGACAAGAACTAAAGCTAGATTCTTAAAAATGAAGTCATTAAGATATTGTGTTATAGATAATGCATTGTTTTGGAAGGACAATAGTGGTATTCTCTTAACATGTTTATTAAAAGAAGAAGCTGACAAGATTTTACAAGAGTTTCATGCAGGGGACTGTGGAGGACACTTGTAATGGAAAAGTACTACTGACAATATTCTAAGCGCTAGTTTCTACTGGCCTACTTCGTTTGCATATGTCAAAAAACATGTGACCTCCTATCATGAATGCCAGATTTTTGAGGGAAAGAGGAAACTGTTACCCTTACCACTTAAACCAATTTCCATTGAGATGCCATTTCAACAATAGGGGTTAGACTTCATTGGAGAAATACACCCCCATCCTCAGCTTAGCATAAGTGGATTCTAACAGCCATAGACTATTTTACCAAATGGATAGAGGCCATACCTTTTAGGCAAGCCATAGACACTGTCATAATCACCTTCTTGGAGAGTAATATCCTTTCAAGATTTGGATGTCCCCAGAAGCTCGTTACTAATAATGCAGCAGCCTTTAAGTCCAAAAGAATGATAGATTTTTGTAACAAGTACCATATCACCTTGGCCATTCCATATCCTGTTACCCTGAAGGTAATGGACTAGAAGAGTCATCCAACAAAATCTTGGTCAATATTATCGAAACGTTACTGGAGGATAATAAAAATACATGGAACAAGAAGTTAGTCAAAGCCTTATGGGAAGATAGACTGACTACTAAGAAGTCCATTGGAACATCACCCTATCAGTTGGTATATGGGATGGATGCAATTTTCCATCATCCTTGGGAGTGCAGGTCATAAAGATCCTTCAGGAATTATAGGTGGAATTGAATGACATTCAAAGAAGAATAAACCAAACTATATACCTACAACAGACTAGGGAAGAAGTGTATGTAAAATCACAGATAATCCAGGAAAAGATTAAGAAAGTGTTTGATAAAAAGACTAAAGAAGATGATTTTCACATAGGAGAAAAAGTCCTTAAGTGGGATTCAAGGAGAGAAGATAAAGGCAAGCATGGAAAAATTGATTTTTTGGGGCAGGGACCTTATGCCATTTTTGGCTACAGAGGCAACAATGCCTTTTTCTTGAGAAACATAGATGGATCAAACCTACTAGGAGGACCTGTTAATGGTAGGATGCTGAAGCACTACTTTTCCACTGACTTATAGTAGTTCACTTTATTTTCCATCATTATACATAACATTGTAGAGTGTAGATTGGATTGGATGGTAAACCTTTGAAGTTTAAGCCGAGAGAGAGGGCCCTATGATTTGAAAGATTTACTTTCATTTGTATCAATAATGTAGATTCATAAAAGGACACTTGCAAGGTAACTTCAGCCACAATTCAAAGGCTACTGATCTTTAGAGTTCTTGACATTTCACTAGGAAATGCCACCCCCATGTGGAGCCACTATTAGAGCCCTATAGTGATAGGATTCATAATTTTGAATTGGCTAAGTTTAAGGCTTGTAATATTGTACATACCTTTGATTTCTATAAATGTTTTCCATATTGAAAATTTTAAAAATGTAAAGAGGGTATGTCCTAAAATAAATATCAAAGGACAAAAAGAAAAAGAAAAGATTAAAAAATGAAAATATATGAACCCTAAAAGGAAAAACAGATCATGAAAGTGTGCAAGTCTAAATGCCACTACTATTTTACTACTTTTCTGTCTTAAATAATGGTTGTGTGCAGATTTTCATACATGCCAAAACCCATGGTAGTCAAACTACTTAATCTTGACTATTTCATGCTTTGAATTTTATGTTTATAGTTAGAGAATAAAATTTGACCAAACAGTTTAATCTTGGCAAATCATTACATAGGTAGAGAAAATGAAAGGAGGTCATCAGTTTAATCTGAGCCCTTGGATGATATAAGGTTAGAAGTAGATAGTTTATTTTTCAAAAAAAAAATGAATGACAAGGCTCTGGTAGCCTAAATGCACCCAAATAAAATGAAGAAAAAATGTTAGGGTAAGTAATGGGTAAGTAGAATAAAAGTTGTTGAAGTATAAATTTGATTGGATAAAAGCACATTTATCATGCTTACTTATTTGTTTCAATGTGCATGAGCAGTTAAGAAAGCAAATATAATGGTTTACAAGTTCATTTAATTAACTCCCCCTCATTCATTTCATCCCTTTACTTACTAATTTCCCCATCCACAAGTAAGTTCTAATACTAAAACTCCTTCAAGTCATAAAGGCTCAGAGCATTTCTCTAACTTTTTGTGGGACTAGACCCTTGGCTTAATGACTTATGGACATCAAGTGTTGGAATTCCCATCATAAAATTCATTTCCCTTATTTCCCTAATAAAACCCCTTTTCCTAAGGTTAAACTTCATTTACCTATGAAAAGTAAACAACCCCATGTTGAATTCCATTTCATTCAAAATACCCACAAAAATATTTTATCCTATGTATGAAGTGTATGCGAATAAAAATGCACAAATATTACATTTATGCTTAGGGGTATGTTCACTCCCCTCATTTCATTTCATATTAATTCTTAACATAATACTATAGCTCTCAATATACCCTTTCCCGTATATAATACCCAACCCTTAGTTTAGTTATAAACTATACTTTTACCCCATACTCCTGAGAAAATCCACTTAATTCACCACTTCGTGGTAAAGCTCAAATAATCCCATCATTAAGCCTCGCCCTTATCATTTAATCCCAAGATTAACTCGTCATTAATCCCAAGCCGCCAAGGATTAAAGCCCTGGGCCCTCTGAAACCTATTCTCATTTCATCCATGCACATCTGCCACCCAAGTGTCATCCTATCATCAGCGCCCACATCCGACGGTCCACAACCATATTGGGTTCACCCGATGACTGACCTTTACCCACCCGATAAAGTGGTTTTGTCTGGTCCCCCACCTGCTACGTGTCAACCACTAACATAGATCAAGTGACCCCTCCAAAATACCACCTCATCTATAAAAGCGGTGCGATGGTGTGGGAAACCACCTCCCTGCCCAACCCGAAAAACCACCCACTGTTCATTTGTAAATTACCCGCTAAAAAGTGACAGTTGTTCAATAAAAAGGTCGAGAAGCCCTATTTCGCCTTTTTTTCTCATTTTCTTTGTAAACCTCTGCAAACCATTGCGACACCTGCACACGCTAAAATCACCAATTGACCTCAAATTCCACTCCTGAAGAAGCTGCAAAGACCCCAATCAACCTCTTAGTTCATACCAGAGCCATTCAAACTTTTGCAGTTGTTGTGAAACACCAAATTTGAAGCTAATTCACTGTAATTCCAGGTATTTGAAGAGAATTTACCAGACAACCCTTTCAATTTGAAAACGTTCAGCCTTTAAAGTGTTTTAATTAAGTAAAATTAATTCAAATTACTTTAAAAATTAAATTGTGTGCCCAAACCCTTCTAAAAGCTTCCAAGTTTCCTTCAAAACCTCTGAATAAAGCTGTAAGGTAAAATTCAAATCCATAAGAACTGAATTATGGCTACCCCCATCACAGTGGCTGTCAAACCTATTATGACTTGCCATTTGGACTTTGACCACCTTCCCTTGGTGGACAAGGATTTTCAAATCAAAGACACAAGTTCCTATGAAGTCTTGCTCAAAATTAATTGTTTGAGTAAAGGCAGATATCTAAACCACACTTATGACATTGGCCTTTGGGACTCCAATTTTGCCAAATACCAGTTTCCGCAAGTACAAATCTTTCCTGAGATTGTCCAAATGTGCCATGCTTGTTACAATCCCAGCGAGAGAGCTATAATGTCCCGAGACCAAAATGTCTTGTTCACAATTACACCTGAGTCAATCAATGAGATGTTGCACGTCCAACCAGGTCCAAACCTGACCCCACTCTCCATTGGGAATTTGTTAGACCAGTACACCAAATTGAGTCCATCAAAATTGGCCCAAATATTCTAGACTTACATTGTATAAGAGAAGCACATTCCTAAAGATGCCCCTCCAAATGTTTTTGCCATTTTCTATGAAAGGGCAATCAAATTATAACCATAATATCATGTATTCTGGGTTGTACCACTGATGAGTTTGTTGATGAGCTCATCCTAGCCCTCATGTCCATTTTCACCCCAAGAAAACCTCCTGCTACTTTGTACAATTATGCCCAGTTCATAGTTGAAAGGATTCATCAACAATTTACCAGAATGCACAATGAAAGAGTATTCAAGTACTCATCTATACTGTACCACATGTTTTTGTATTATTAGTTAGATAGATTTCCCTTCACCGTCCAGAAGCTGGATACTAGAGGCCAGCCCAGGTCTGTCATATTTTGGACACCATTATTCCATAAGTATTAATCATCATACACCTATATAGACTTCATTGACTCTTTTATCCATCCAATCATGACCATGCTGACAGGAAGCCCTCCACCCAAGATAAGCCAACAAATCAAAAGAGTCCTCCAATTGTCCAAACAAAGTAATATGGGAGATTGGTACCTTTACCAAAACCATACTGAAATAAGAATCTATGGTTGCTAGCTTGCTCCATACAAACTGACCAAATACCTCACCATGAGGTTATTTTCTCTAGAGTATTATAGGCAGATAATGAACTCCGATGAAGTCAACTTTGTCTTAGCCAAGAAAAGAACTCAGTTCAAGGTCAAAAATCAGTCAGGCCCTTTCATTTGCAATTTTAGAGAAGCACGGAAGCAAGCAGATCAGATTTTGCAACAAATGAACTACCAAAATAGTTTCATGTGGAGGTATGACCCAAGGGTTTATGACCAAACTAAGACAAAAGGTCAAATTGGGACCTTACATTCATCACCCCATACCAGAGATAGAGAGATATGTTAATCAATTTGAGTGGTTGGAAGACACTCTCATAGACAGGGATAGTACAAAGGTAGATGTTGAAAATACCTTGTTTGATTTAGAGAGACAGCGTGATGAAAGCTCATTCCTGCAGGTACTAGAGCAAGAAGGAACCATGAGTACCCCTACTGTTTTGTAGACTCCTCAGAATGAGGAAAAGAATCCCAAGAGGAATAGAGAGGGAGCCTCCAGTTCAAGTATGGACACTTCAAATGTGCAATATGAAGCCAGTGAGAGCAAAAGGCCAAGACTCAATCCCATTTCAGAACAAGAAGACACAAAAGGCTCAGTAAAAATAACTAATACTGAGTTAGACATGAGCAATGACATAGCTCCATATGGAGAAACACAGGAGCCATCTGCATCACACACTCAAATTTTAGAAAGACAACTCAATGTACAAGTCTCCTCATTTATTAGGCCTGCTGATAAAGATAGGGACATTAAGGAGAGGTTCAAAGAAATCAAAATGAGAAATGAGAAACTGAAGGCACATTCTTGTGCATAGTATCTCAAGCTTACACCTACCAATCAAACTAGGTTGATGTCATATTTTGACATCAAGGAAGGAAAGATGCAAATGTCCTTCATAAAGCCAACTGTACAATAACCAAGGACATTAGCAGATTTCAAGAAGATTGATTTTGAGGTATTGGCAAAGGATATTCATCCCATTGACCAAATTGAATTTCACAAACAGGCTGGAGAAACGATTTACTCCACCCTTACAGGAAAAGCCATAGCTTCCCATCAGATGCAAAATTAATTGAATAACATCTCAGCCCATTATCTGTTAGAAAAGGCCTCCTCACAGGCAAAAGACACCAGAATCAAGTCTTTGGAAGAATTGGTAATTGAGTTGGGAAATGATCCGAAAGACATCAAGGCTACTGAAAAACTCATCAAAAGGAAGAATGATGACATTGCATCACTCAAGAAGCAGTTGAAAATACCTCAACTACAGCACCCCTAGACACAAGAAGTATTGGAAAACCAAACAAGGCATGAAGAGTTGACGGACTTAGTCCTTAAAATAAATGATCAATTGAGGGAGACAGAAAAGGAACTAGACAACCTAATCCAATTAAAACAAACTAATATTGGCACTAGCTCAATGAATTTCATCCCAGCAGTCACCACTAATGTTCCTTCCACATTGGTAGCCTCATTGGCTCCCACAACCCCAATGGCCACAACACAACCAATTTCCACAAAATCTACATCAGCAGTAGGTACATAAAGTGAAGAAGCAGCAAAGTTGGTTAAAGCTATGGAAGAAATGTCCATACAAGCAACATAGATGAATAAGCTCAAAGAAAAGATGACAAGCTTGGAAACTGATTACAAGCTTGCCAAAATCATGCACGAAGAATAAGTGCAAAAAGCTTCCAGGATGAGTGAGAGATTGAAAGCCATGGAAAAGGACCTAACACTAAAGGAACCCCTTGGGCAGGCTAAGGAACAACTATGGGCCAATATCATTCTCTTTCAATTATATTTGGCCATCTATTCAGGTAATATTTGAGCAAGCAGAGTTGATAAATCAGGATACAGAGGCCATCTAAAGAGTAAAAGAAGAATTAGGAGAAATACCAGAAGGAGCTACATAATTATCTGGTTCCTTAACATCAAGAATAAGTATGAGCTTCAAGAATTGGAAATAGAAGACAAAACAGAGACAATTTTGGAGGTTAGAAAGGTCCTCTCCAAGAGAAACTTAATGCAAAACTTGGAGGGCAAGTGTCAGAATATGCAGGTAGCCATTGACATATTTATGGCTAAGTTACAAATTTTGAGAGATAAGCGATTACCCAATTCCTTAGTGATTAATGACAAGATCATGACACAAGAGGATTACAACAAGAAAATCAGAGAGGTAGCAAAATATTAGGTGAATACATCATTGCCAACAGGAAAAGTACTTTACCAGACATTTGAAAACTTGTTTTACCTCCAGCATGAGGTAATACACTTGTTTATTAATAAGCCTACTTTTGCCAAATACACCGAGGAAAATGAAATATATAGGAGGATGCTAAAAATCCAATTACCTAATGCTGAAACATGGGAGAAATTAACTGATTTACTGTAGAAATATGCAGTAAAAAGGTTAAATGTACAGTAAATGTAAAACATCATGGTAAAAGGATGAAGATAGATGAGCAAAGTCAAAGTTTATCAGTGTCAAAGTGTATTAGATGAAAGCCTAAAGTAAATGAAGCTTCTAACGTGAAATTTCAAACAACAAAGCAGCATAAAGGGCTAAAAATCAAACCATAAAAGCCAACAGTACCAAAATAAAAGGGACAGCATGAAGCAGTTCAATAGCTGTATTTATCTTCTTGTAAGAATATATTTCTTTCCTAGATTAAATCTCAAATCAGTTTGAGATATTTTGTAATAAACTTTTGTATAAATACTTCACAATTTGACGTATGTAGGGTGGATTCTATTAGATATTTCTATAGAATTTTTTATCAAGAAGACCTAGAGGATTATTGTACCAGTTGATGAGCTAGAAAGCTGGATTGATTAATAAAGATCAGACTTTTCCAAGGACTCATGTGTTGAGTGAATTTCAGACAAGTATTTTCATGTGTTATTGTCATTTCTCTCAAAGTTTTTCATAATCTTATATGTGTTTCAGAATAATATTTCAGAACTTGTTTAAATCACTCTGTTTTAACAGTCAAGCATTTGAATGTTTTCTTCTAATATTTAAATTAAAGAATTCTTAATTGCTCTTTGGTTTAGATTGATTTCATGAATAATCCAGGCTAAAGGATTCTTAACTACCCTTTGATTTCGATTACCCCTTCCTTTCTCATTCATTATCTAGGTCTGAGAACCCTTAACTGCTCTCTCACCCCGAGTGGAACCCTTTCACCCCTCTGTCTCAAACATCTGAAATACACTCTGCTATCTTGCCCTTGGAACATCCGCTTTAGTGAGTTAACCCAGTTTTTCTTCCTTATTAGTTGACTCCATAGCTGAATGGTCTAAAAGACATCAATTTATCCATGTGTCTAAGCAGATCCCACCACCAATCTCAAACACAAATCAAACACCCTTAGAACAATCATAGCTAGCCTAAAACATCTTAACTAAAACAAAGTTAAATTTTAAAGAGAGAGCCCTTTTTGAACATTAGGAAGGCTAGGTCCTGATCTCAAAAAGTGGATAGTGGTTACCTTTGGTTTTTCCTTCTTATTAATTCAAAGGAATTATCAGTGTGATAACACCTTGCTTCATTTATCCAATCTGGTTGGATGATAGAAATGGAAAAGAAATGCTTTGACATCCTCGTCCTTTCTTAAGAGTGAATCTACAACAACATTTGCCTTCCCTTTTTTGTACATGTGTTGGGAGCGGGATCCCCCAAGGACAGTTTTGGGGCTAAAAGCCCATGTTTAAGTTAATTTTTTGTAATATTATTGTAAAGACTCTGCATTTTGTAGTCGCTGAGCGTGAAGGTATTATGTGTCACAAAGGGTATTCTGCCCTTAGTTTTGTAAAGTAAAGTTGGCTGTAAGAGATCTAACCATGGTCTACGGACCATGGGACTATATAAAAAGAGATAAGCTATAAGTAGTTAGAAGCATCGAAGAAGTAATAGTGTCATAGCTTTAGAGCAAGAAGTTTAAGTCTTGGGTTGTAGCGTAGGTAAAGGCTCTGTAGCTGAGTGCGCAGAGGCCTAGGGTAGAAGTTTGCAACTAAGTGCGCAGACCCCTATAGCTGTGTGCGCAGGGTGAATAGACTCTGTAACACTTGGAAGATATTAATAAAAGGAGTTATTCTACAATTTTTGTGTATTTGTTCTATTGATGGGTTTGGATATCTTGTGTATGAATTTCATTTATTATGCTTATATGATGTGCGAATGAATGCAACTACATTGAATAACTGAATGCAAGCATGAATATCTTCTTACGCAGTGATAACTTTAAGTATTTGACAGGAGAAGAAAGTCACATAGGATAATTGAGGAATCTGCATGGCACGCTGCTATAGAAGTGCGAAAGTACCTGAGCCATAGGATAGCGCTGCGCGAAGGTCGACCATATACTTTTGCGAAGGTATTGAAGGCTTGAATAAAGGGTTTGTCTTACAAGCCCTAGAACAAGATCACCTACGTGAAGGCAATGATAAAAGAGATCAAATGACATCACAACCATCTCAAGGTGCGGAAACTTGGTTCCAACATCCCCCCTTACTACTTTGAGTGAGAATTCAGTCCGCACTTCGCAGAATGATGCTGAAAGGGCCAATAGTGTAGGGATTTATTTGGCTAAATAACATTGAACCTGGGTCAAGGTCTCTCAATCCAACAAATGGTTCCATTGTCGGGACCGGAATCTGCATAAGAGATGTGTGATGTCGTATCACTGGAATCTAACTAAGAAGGAGATTGGAGACTGGTTGGCTAGAAAGATCCACGAATTCGTAGCACAGGAGAACAGAAACCTATCACTCACAAAGGAACAGTGGTTGGACCAATACCTGTGTATAGAGATCCATGAGATATTTTTCTTCTCTTTCTCTATTGAGCTATACGAGTGGATCGTGAAGCTACTAGATAGCCAAGGAAGGTGGAAACTTGACAGTCCTATCGTGTGGACCCCAAAGTTAGTGTGAGGGTTGGAAGCACCAGAGGATAAGATCGTTCACGTTGTCGATCATTGGCCCAATCATGTCATAGGAGGATTTGTGACTAAATTCATGGTCAACACCTCAATCAGTTATAGTGAGGCGAAGCGACACTTTTTCAAAGGATTGCGAGGTAAGTACATAAAATCTTTGAATACTTGGATTAAAATGTTGGTGTGAGAAAAATGGGTTATGCAACTACCTTGATGTTCGGGACTATGTGAAGTGGAAAAACTTACAAGAATGAAGGAAAAAGGGGTTCGGAGTATAGCCCCTTGATTTCACCTCTGCAAAGAGACGAAGAAGGGATAGCGAAGATTTCTCTGCAAAGTGCTATTCAGTTAATAATACAAGGATTTCCGTGAATACCACCTCCACCCACACCACCTCCGACTTCACCACCATCACCTCCAACTTCACTAGTACGACCTCCACATCGACTGAGATTCAATATGGAAAATACAGTGAAGTTTCCTTTGTTCAAAGGCTTGGGAAATGAAGACCCAGACCAATTCTAGTTTGTTGTGAGGGTTGTATGGGAAGCTCAAGGTGTTACAAATGATCATATAAAGAAGGAGACATTGGTTAGTGCTCTGCAAGATCACGCGCTAACCGGGTATATTAAGTACTCTAACGATAACCCAAATGTTGGAGTAGCATACATCTAGGAAGCACTAAATAGGGAATTTAGCAGGCCTAAATTTGAGGCGCAGTCGAATGTGGGATTCAAAAAGATCGTGATGTGACCAAGTGAGACACCTTGGGAACTAGATTAGAGGCTGAAATGTACAATCCATGAAGCCAACATGAATTTGAGAGATGGACAACATCGCGAGTGGTTTGTGGCTTCGCTACTACCACACTTAAGGAATGCACTGTCATATCAGAAGATAACAACTCAAGTAGTGGCCTTGGACATTTCCATGAGACTACATGAGACTCTGATGCAAGATCCTAATCTAGGAGTTCAGTAGATCCATGTGCAGCTGAAGACTCTGTGCCTTGAGATGCAAAGTCTAAAGCAGGGCAAGACAGTTCGGCCAGAGGTACGCGAGGAGGTATGGTGCTTGAAATGCAAGAGGCAGGGTCATGACAAAGACCATTGCTCGGTCTTTGTAAATTACAATGCGGGAGGAGGACCAATGCCTTTAAGGCCAGAAGCTCAAGCAGGACCTAATGCGAAGCCTGTATTATGGTGCGTTATCTATCAAGTAGCCAGAAAACATGCCATGGATAACTATCACTTGCTATAGAAGTATGTACAAGCACCACAAAAAATGTTATGCAACTTTTGTAGGTCTGTAGGACATGATGAGCATACTTGCAGGAGCTTTGAATTGATGATGGATAGAACTCCCACCTATAGGGTTCAGGCCAAAACATGGCCCCTTGACCAGAATGCAGGAATGACGCAGACAGGATTTCAGGGGTGCAGACAAGCCCGAGGCGGAGGAGGACCTAGTAGAGATCGAGGACATTTGATTTGATACAATTGTGGAGGACCAGGACACTATGCCTGTGATTGGACTAATCCAACACATCTGTTGTGCAAGTATTACACGTTGTTTGATCATGAAACGGAAGATTGTCCTACGCTGATAGCTAGGATACATGACAAGGGGGCGCTACCACCTTCGCTGACTTAGAACCTGCAAATGATGAGATCTGAGTCACGCGAGGAGGATCCAAATGTAAATATAGTACTAAGAAGTGGAATCACAATGAGAGATGACAAGGGGAAACAACCAAAAGATAGTACATGGGTTTGCAAAGACCTGACGAAATAGGCTAAGTTCGATTTGGAGCGCGCTCATGAAACCTTCATGGAAGCTAAGAAGAACTTCGATGAGGCCTAGACCTCAAGAAACAAGGATATGCCTGTTGGGCATGGAATCCCCCCACATCATGTTTTAGGGCTCAAAGCCCAAGTTTTGAGTTGTTATTGTTGTAAAGACTTTGCGAATTGCAAGTGTGAAGCGTGAATTGCATGTTAGAGTCATAAGGTTGTCTGCCCTAAGTTTTGAATGTAGTGTCAGCATACCCATTTTCTGCAGACCATGGGATTGTATAAATAGAGTGAGGCTCTAAGTTGTAAAGAAACCGATAGAGCATAATTGAATAGAATGGATAGAATGAGATAGAAACTATAGAGCAAGTGTCTAAGTGTATCTTGGGTCGTAGTAGTAGGAAGAGGCTCTACAGCTGAGTGCGCAGAGGCCTAGTAGAGTCCGCAGTTGAGTGGGTAGACCCCTACAGCTGAGTGCATAGGGCAAAGTCGAGTCTGTAATCGAGGAAGAATAATAAAGAGAAGTTTTATCTGAATTCCGTGTATCTGTTCTTGTGTTATTACATGGTTGATATCATTTGCAATTATACTATTTATTTACTACGCGCATATGTAGGAATGATGAATATTGTTATGTATAACTAAAAGCATATAGATAAGCTAAGTTAATCAACTAATATTGGGTTACTAATAATGATTTGGGGTAATAACACTATTCGGCCCTTGAGTAGGGCTGCATGAAGACAACATCCCAGG
This sequence comes from Pinus taeda, assembly GCA_000404065.3. NCBI lineage: Eukaryota > Viridiplantae > Streptophyta > Pinopsida > Pinales > Pinaceae > Pinus > Pinus taeda. The sequence continues at coordinate 83,067 of APFE030704935.1, read as the reverse complement.
CTGCGAGGTACCGATAAGTGCACGTAGCGATGTGCGTGCAAGGACAAAACCGCTGACCACTTGGAACCCATCCGACATCCGCAGGGTGTGGAAACCTAGTTCTAGCACCCTCCGATACTACTTTAGGTGAGAACTCAATCCGTGCTCTGTGGATTGTTGCCAAAAGGGCCAATAAGAACTGGATTTGTTTGGCTAATTCACCTCGGAACCTAGGTCAGGCCCCAACAAGCCAACAAATGGTTCCATTGCCGAGACTGGGATCTACATAGGGAATTTCTCATGTCGTGTCACTAGAATCCAATGAAGAAATAAATTAAAGGGTGGTTAGACAGAAAGATTCACGAGTTCGCAGCAACAGAAAACATGAATCCAAGAGTATCAAAGGAAAAGTGGTTGGAGCACTACTTATATATGGAAATCCATGAGATTTTCTTTGCATCATTCCCCTCTAAATTATATGAGTGGATCGCGAAGCTAGCAAACAATCAAGGAAGGTGTAGGCTCGACAAACCAATTGTGTGGACTCCAGAATTAGTGCGTATACTAGAAGCATCAGAAGATAAGATCATGTGTGTTGTGGACCATCTGCTTGATCAAATTATAGGAGGGTTTACCACTAAGTTTGCGGTAGACATGACAGTCAGCTACAACAAGGTGGAACGACACTTCCTCAAAGGACCGCAAGGTAAGTACATTAAATATTTGAACACGTGGATTAATATGTTATTTTGTGAAAAACGGGTTATGCGAATAAATCGATGTTTGGGGCTACGCGAAGTGGGAAGATATATGGAAATGGAGGAAGCACAGAGATAGAGAATAACCCCTTAATTTCGCCTCGTGAGAAAGCGAGGAGGAGCTCGTGAAAGTTTCTCCGAGAAGCACGATTAGTCTAACAAGGCAGCGAATTTCGCGCATACCACCTCCAACTACACCACCACTATAGCTTCACCGGCTTCACCTCCATCACCACCCACACCACCTCCACCACCACCACAGTTCAGTATGGCGAGTGCAATAAAATTGTCAGTATTTAGAGGAGTAGGGAATGAAGATCTGAACCAATTTTGGTTCGTGGTAAGGGTCGTATGGGAAGAAAAAGGAGTCATGGTACATTAAGAATTCTAATGACCATCCAAACACGGGGATCACAGATATCCAAGCTGCGCTGAACAGGGAGTTTAGCAAGCCAAAGTCGGAGACACAATCGATTATTGGGTTTAAGGAGATCGCAATGTTTCCAGGCAAGACCCCATGGGATCTGGATCAAAGACTAAAGAGTATGATTCGTGAAGCCAACATGACCTTGACAGATGTGAAGCACCGCGCATGGTTTGTAGCGTCACTAACACCACAACTAAGGATGACGCCGTTGCAACAAAAGTTATCCACCTAGGCTGAAGCTTTGGAGATTGCAATGAGACTACACGAGACCCCAATACAAGATCCTAGCCTAAGAGTCCAATAAATCCATGTGAAACTGCAAAATTTGTGTCTAGAAATGCAGAGTTTGAAACAGGATAAGACTACTCGGCCAAAGGCACGCGAGGAGGTATGGTGCATAAAATGCAAAGGCCAGGGGCATGATAAGGACCATTGTCCAGTATTCACGAATTACTTAGTGGAGGAGGGCCAATGCCTTTAAGACCAGAGGCACAGGCAGGACCGAGCGCGGTGCCTACATTATGGTGCATGATTTGTCAGATAGGAGGAAAACACGCTAGATATAATTGTCACCTATTACAGAAGTATACACAGACATCCCAACAATTGTTTTGTAATTTCTGTAGGTTGGTAGGCCATGATGAGCGCACCTACATAAGATATGAACTAATGATGGATCAGACTTTTTCCTATAGAGTGCAGGCCAAAATGTGAGCCCTCGACCCATATGTGGGCATGGAACGCGCTGGATTTTAGGGGCGCACATGAGGTCGAGGTGGAATGGGACCAGGAAGGGGTCGGACAACTAATTTTTTACAATTGCAGAGGACCGGGGCATTATACCCGCGACTGTACAAATCCAACGAGAGCGTCATGTTTATATTGTATTCAGTTTGATCATGAGATAGAGGAATGCCCTACACTGATAGCGAGGCTACGCAATAAAGGGATACTTGAGCCTCCCCCGACTTAGAATTTGCAAATGATGAGGTCTGAGCCACGCAAAGAGGACCCGAATGTAAACATCGTGCTCAGAAGCGGTATCACGATAGGAGATGACAAAGGTAAGCAGCCTGAAGAATGTGCGTGGGTTCGCAAGGCTCCTACAAAGGAACCTGAATTTGATTTGGAGTGCGGGAAGGAGACATTCATGGAAACTAAGAAGAGCTTCATGGAGGCCTCCACTTCAGGTAGTAAGGATCAACTAGAGCCAGAGATGGATACTTAAATGATCACTACCTTTCTGGAGACATGTATGAAACTGTTGCATGACAACAAGGCTGTGAAAGGACAGCAAGAACTTATCACTAAGTGCACTAGTTCAGGAGCACCTTGCGTAGTCCGGAAGCTCGGGAAACATACATCACGAACAGGAACGGAAATGCGATTGACTATGCAAATCAGGGAGTATGAAATGCATCAAGTAATTCTGGATCTAGGATAGGATGTGAATGTGCTGCCAAAGCAGACATGGGAGCGCATGGGTAGGCCCGCGTTGCAATGGTCCCCTATCCAATTATGGATGGCAAACCAGCAAAAGATCCTACCAATGGGAATATTGCAGGGGATAACAGTAGACATCAAAGGTGCGAGTGCGCTTGTAGATTTTGAGGTGATAAAGATTGTCGATGACAACAATCCTTATCCCATACTACTAGGAATAGATTGGGCCACTAATATGAATGAAGTGATAAATCTAAAGAAGCGCAAAATGATTTTTCAGAAGAAGTCACTATGCGTGGTGGTGCCTTTAGACCCTACGGAAGGAGCGTGCTACACAGAGCCAGTGCGCGACGATAAGAGTGACGACGAGCTAGACTGTATCTACAAGATAACCACTTGGGAACAGAATTGGGTGAACCCTATAGTGGATGGCCAGATTTCATGGAAGCATGAAAGTTCCTGCACATCAGACTCGGATGAGGAAACAAAACGATGGCAGAACCAGTTACACGAGGTAACCACACTCAATTGCAACATGATGGTAAGATCATTGCGTTGCATGACAACAGAGGTAAGGAATATGCCTATGTATGATGGGTTGATAGAGATGGATGAGTTCCTGAACAAATTTGAAAACGCAGTGCCAGAACAAGAGCAGTTTGATGCTATGAAATGGGAACTGCGTGCTATGCCCACAAGGTGGTGGGGTATGCACCAACAGATTTTTGGGGACTGGTGCGAATGTAGAAAGGTGATGTGCTTATGATTTGGGAAGCCTTCGATGAGGATGGAAGCCAGGCAGGGTGGACGAAACAACCTGTGTGCCCAACTTTCTAGATGCGTACAGGTGTATGGTACGTGACCCACACAAATGCACACTGTTATCACAATAAGAAATAGGAACAACAAGCAGAAGCAGGTAGGGAAAGTGCACAAATGACAAAGTATGATAAGACCTAGCACACTGGAAATCATACATGAGGAAGCCTTCAAAAAGGTGTGCGAAGTACTGAACAGGGTCCACCATGTGAGATGCATTGACTGGGACATGTGCATACCAGTGGTTGTGTGGGTTTATAGGACCATGTGGAAAACTCTGACCGTGTAAGCACTTCCGAAGCTGAAGTATGAAGTAGGGGCTAAAATCCCTGTGGAGCATGCAGAGCCGAGTCCATGCGTAACAACACCCGTAGATACAACGATCTGCATAGACCGGAATAAATAAATCAAACAGTTGCACGAAACAAAACATATAAGACTTGAGGAAGAAATCTGACGGGGAAACTTTAGACTTCGCAAACTTGAAAAACACTGGGTACGGCTAAGGGAGAAAAGCACTTTAATGGACGTAGAGGTCAAGAAGCTGGAAAATGAAATAAAGGAAGCATTTATCGTCGAATAATCGAGGATGGCAAGGCAAGGTGCGTACAGTCATACTTACAAATTGGAAAGTTCGTCGTGAATTGGTTAGTCTGCTGCCTTGTCTTGGATCGCATATCACCAAATGAAGTGACCAAGGTAGCACATTGCAAATAGTAGAGTGCGTGATGCTGATTACCACAATGAAAGATGAGGATTCTCCACGAACCATGGTGGATGATGGGATGGAGCCCCACATGGGTGGTGCACCCACCTGACTAGCCATAGGAAGGACAATATTAGCACTCCATCCAGTTGAAAGGGAGCGTGAGACTATAAAATATTCTTCCTGGGGGCTGCAGGATATGAGAGATGTGCACAAATCAAAACTTCATAGGGTTTGTGACCGCACATGGAGGGTTGCATTGCTGCGTGGGTTGGCTGGGAAGTGAATGTTGGTGTCACTATTCATGACGAGATGTCTGATTTGAGGCCAAATGGAGCAGGCAGCGAACATTTAAGACGTGAGTTATGGGAAAGATTTGGGAAAATCTACCTCCAAGAAATCATTAATGGCCCGAAATTGGGGGGAACAGTCAAATTCAAATTCGAAAGGTGCTATAAAACTCAAAGGGTTGGCCAATGAACAACACTTGGTCATTTGAGAATTGAGCATTTCAGTAGAGCATAGAGTGTTGAGAGTAGAGTGATAATTGAGCTCCTAAATTCACAAGAGACAGAAGATAGTCTAGAGATGATGCTGACCACTAAGGATGGGTTAGGAAATTAAGAGGTACCCATCAGCGAGGCCATGCAGACCCAAATGGTGGGGGATGTCCTAGAAGGTGACAGGGTGGTAACATAATTCCCAAATCACCACGAACAATACAGCCCAAGAAAGATAAACAAGTAATGGGTCCAGTACGCATGTCCCCGCGAAATCCACGGCACAACAAACTCTCCATGGAAGAGAAGGGAAAAGCAGTCACCATAGAAATAGATGAGGAAGAAGAAGACTTATAGGCCCTGATCACCACAGTGGAAGAAGAAGAAGAAGTGGAGGAGGATATCCAACCATTGCGCTCTGCAACAAAACTACCAGCATAAGTCCCTCCGCGGAAAGGGAAAACCAAAGTACCAAAGAACCTGGACGAAACGAAAAGCTCACTCCAGAACCCGCTACTCCCCAACGGCATTGTATTTGAGGGTATGCACCTAGGACACGTAACAACCATGAAATTAGAATACTGGGACCTCGCTGACAGTGAGAAGTTCCCACACCTAGAGACCGAGAATTTAATGAAGTAGAACACCAAGGGGGCGGTGATAACACTAGAGCCGCAAAAATGGCTGCGCAGTGTAGAAAAGGCTGGGTTGCTGCACTTGTTATGGGCACCACATTTCCACCTCGCACCCATCACCATTTTTGTCATTAGGCAGCTGCTCTGCTTGGTGCATGATGGGTATCTATGGATGGAGTTGCCTATTCCCATCATGACAGACCTCATTACCAGGATTTATCACCTCCCCTATAAAGGAAAGGACCCCGCGACTATAGCCGAGAAAGGTAGCGATTTGGCCCTTACAGAAGCCATGAAGGTGAAATATAAGTTGGAGAAGAAGAAGAGGGCTACGTCATCTCCAGCATCAAGGACAAAGGTGTGTGCATAGCAACCCAACTCCTGGCTGGCAAAGTAATGAGGAAGTGCCACACCAATGAGGTACCGGAGTCGATGGTCATGCTGGTCGAGTAGTGCGTGGAGGCAGTCCAGTTAAAATGGGACAAATTCCTCTGCGAGGAGTTTTTGATAAACTGTTGCGAAGCCCAGGAGCAAGATAAGACCTTCCACTACACATGGTTTCTCTTATCCATATTGATGGTAGCAGGAGAACTACTGGAGGACATTCATTTCCCCAATATTGATAGATAGTTACCAGAGGCCGCGAAGTATGCTTCGCTTTGGGCCACCAAGGACGCGAAACGGATCTGCGACACAAAAATATTATGGGTGCTCATGGAGGCGAGCATCTAGATGTGGATCAATAGGAGGCCACACCTATCACCTACGGTGCACAATACTCTACAGAGTTTTGCAGACTTCAAAGACGATATGCACAACATCTACATCAGGGCACAGAAGGATCTGATGAAGCAGTGGACAAAGCTACCATTTGTAGCCACTGACAATGTGATCTTTATTATATTGGAGACATGGCCTCCCGAGTGGCGCACCCTAGATTTGGCAGAATTGGAGAAAGAAACGGCACAGAAAAAGAAGGATGATGCCAAGATACGCTTCACCCAACTGGCCGAAAGAAGGCGGAAAGAAAAAATGACATTGAGATAAAGGTAGTGCGCGAAGCAACATAGAAAGCCATGGAGTAAAATAAGGCCGCAAAAGAAACCGCAGTAGCACAGATAGTAGAGGTAGCAATGGTACAGGTAGAGGAGGGCCAAGCAACATGCTTAGGGCAGGAGGCAGAGGACACAAAAATAGCAGAAGGGATTATGGACCTAGGGACCACGTCCATACAGCTCAAACATATGCACATTGCAGAGCAATTAGGTTAAAGGAAGAAGGTTAAGGCTTCAAAGTTGGCCATTGAACCGATCACCTTAACCAAAGGTGATCTCCATGACATCGGCGAGACAGTTCATGATGTCAGTAGTGAAGTGCTTCAAGAGTTTATGACAGAGCACTAAACTATGTTGGGGGCCCTCAGGGCACAACTGCAAGAGTTACAGGTGCGGCCCCCTTAAGAAGGTACCTTGTCTACCCATGTCGTATGAGGCACTTTAGCAGCAAAGTAGATGTTGCGCGTAAGGATGGCCAACACAATAGTGTTGCCAAAGGGAGCATTAGTATCGTCCAATGCAATGGATCGGATGTCACTTGGCATGTTGAAAGACCTTGGCCTTAACCCAGCTGCCCTTCCCCAGGAAACACTATATCAATTACAGGATGGGATAACAGTACAGCTGCGGGCCAGGGAGACCTGCGCGATTTAGGTTCTTAGCGAGTAGAAAATTAATATAGAACAGCTCAGCTTGCAGTGCGATGAGTTGGTGTCGCAAAATCAACATTTGGTGCACATGGTAGGTGACGCTTGCCAACGGGTCCTGGAGCTAGCCATCGTAGCAGATCTACCGATAGAAGTGCGGATCCATAGTTTGGCAAGTGGAGTCTGCGACGTGCGAGAAAAGATGATAAGGCTACAGCTGGAGCTGAATCTCTAGATCATCAAGATGCAGTTGAAGGCACAGCCTTCCACTCCCCCAGAAATCAGAGAACAGTGCCCCAACGCTATTGCACCAGGGTTGGAAGATATTGGAGGTGCAGTGCGCAAGTGTACGAATATGTTGGAACAGGAACTGGAGGTCCTCACAACTTTGCAGGAGGATCCCAACATCCAGAGGCTGGGGACAGAGGCATGCAAACTCCAGCAGCAATATGACAGCATCAGAGGGACTACATAGATAGTAGTCCTCACTTATAGGCTTGCGATCATGCAACAAGCCAAGGCGTTAAAGGAGCAGGTGGACGCAGCACGCCATAGGGGAGTAGTTCTCAAAGCGCGCGTCCAGCCATGGATTGACGAAGCCTTCACAATCACGATAAATATTGAAGGAAATCTCGCGCAGATTCAGGGGATGCATCCACAAATGCAGGGTAGCACACTGGAAATAGAGGTCTCAGAAGAGAGAATGTAGTAGGTTCAACAAGCAGTAGCTCAGTGCATTGCAAACATGAAGACCGTTCAAGACCAGCTGGAGGGACTCCGCACCAAGATCGCCGCATCGACAGAGTGACTCGAGGATGAGTCATGATGTTTGTGTTGGGGGCCTGTTGGGCATGGAATCCCCCCATAGCATGTTTTAGGGCTCAAAGCCCAAGTTTTGAGTTGTTATTGTTGTAAAGACTCCGTGAATTGTGAGCGTGAAGCGTGAATTGTATGTTAGAGTCATAGGGTTGTCTGCCCTAAGTTTTGAAAGTAGCGTCAGCCTACCCATGGTCCGCAGACCATGGGATTGTATAAATAGAGTGAGGCACTAAGTTGTAAAGAAACCGATAGATCATAATAGAATAGAATTGATAGAATGAGATAAAAAGTACAGATCAAGTGTCTAAGTGTATCTTGGGTTGTATTAGTAGGAAGAGGCTCTGCAACTAGGTGCACAGAGGCCTAGTAGAGTTTGCAGCTGAGTGCATAGACTCCTGCAGCTGAGTGCACAAGGTGGAGTTGAGTCTGTAACCGAGGAGGAAGAATAATAAAAATAAGATTTCTCTAAAGTCCGTGTATCTGTTCTTGCGTTATTACATGGTTGATATCATTTGCAATTATACTGTTTATTTACTGCATGCATTTTTATGGCTGGTGAATATTGTTAAGTATAACTGAAAGCATACAGATAAGCTAAGTTAATAAACTAATATTAGGTTATTAATAAGGATTTGGGGTAATAACACTATTTGGCCCCCGAGTAGTGTTGCGTGAAGACAACATCACAGGTTGTGAGGTACTGATAAGTGGGCATAGCGACATGCGCGCAGGGTCAAAACCGTGGACCACTTGGAACGCATCAGACATCGCCAGGGTGCGGAAACCTAGTTCTAGCACCCTCCCATACTACTTTGGGTGAGACCTCAGTTTGCGCTTCGTGGATTGTTGCCGAAACGGCCAGTAGTATTGAGATTTGTTTGGCTAATTCACGTTTGAACCCAGGTCAGGCCCCAACAAGCCAACAACGCATATGCCAAATATGGACCCCTCTATGCTCACAACTTTCTTGGAAACCTGTATGAAGTTACTACGTGATAGTAAGGCTGTGAAAGGGTTACAATAACTCATCAATAGATGCGCTAGAACCTTGCCAAGTGAGCTGCACATAGTACAAAATATTGGCAAGCATAAAACAAGGACGGGACGTGAGATGAGAATGACTGCACAAATAGGAGAGTATGAAATGGATCAGGTCATTTAGGACCTAGGGTCAACTGTGAATGTCCTACCAAAGAAAACTTGGGACTTGGGAGAGAATGGGGAGGCCTGTGCTACAATGGTCTCCGATTCAGCTAAGGATGGTGAATCAACAGAAAATCATCCCCATGGGGCGACAATAGGGGGTGACTGTGGATATTGAGGGACCGAGCACGTTGGCATATTTTAAAGTAATAAAGATAGTGGATGATAGCAATCTCTACCCTACACTCCTGGGAATTGACTGGCTACTAATATGAATGGTGTAATCAATATGAAGAAGTGAAAGAAGATCTTCGAGAAGAAATCGCTGTGCGTAATAATACCCCTCAATCCTACTGAAGGATCGTGCTATACTGAACCTGTCCGTGATTATGAGAGTGATGACATCCTAGACTGTATCTATAGGATAACAGTGTGAAACCTACTACGAATGGATGGATTACGTGGGATCACGAGAGTTCCTGCACTTCGGACTCCGATGAATAAATAGAACGCTGACATAATCGATTACATTAAGTAACTACACTGAATTGCAACATGATGACCTGGTCACTGTGTTGTGTGTCGTTAGAGGTAAGAACTCTACCTATTTATGATGGTCTAAATGAGGTATATATCTTTTGGATGCATTTGAAATGGAGGTACCAGAAAAGAAATGCTTCCAAGACTTGGACTGGGCACTGCACGCCACGTGCACAAGATGGTGGGGTGCGCATAAGGGAAGCTTTGAAGATTGGCATGAATGTAGAAGGATGATGAGAACACGATTTGGGAAGAGTAAGATGTGACTGACAGACAAGTACGATGGATAGAATGATTCATGTGTGCATCTGGCCAAATGGATGCAGGATTATGGAGAAAAACCCCAACCTGAATGGGTGCACCTATTTTGTCATACCCTGGATGTTATCCTAATGAATTGGCATATAGAAATAGAGCTTCACCATGGTACAGGTGAATGGGATATCTTGCGCAAAAGATTCATGACGACATTCAATTTTGAGGATGGGTTTGACAGTATTGATGAAGCGCGACAAGAGGTAAAAGAAACCATCTTTTGGATACCGTGAGATCCTTTAGACCTGATTCAACCTGAATGGGCTACTCAGTTGAGTCATGCTCTTGAATGTTATAATATAACTAATGAAGCAAAGGATGAGGATCCATGGAATATTAACATTGCAGAAATAGAAGGCCACCACGAGGTTCAAGGGCCGCAGATTGAGAACCCTGATATAATTGCGTCGGTGAAAACAAAACAAGTGAACATTGGTATGGAGGAAGAACCCAAATTCACGAAGATTGGAGACTACTAGGATGACATGATGGTGGATAAGGTCACTGAATTTCTCCGCAAATACCAAGACTTATTCTCTACCAATTTTATGGATCTGAAAGGAATAATTGGAGACCTAGGAGTGATGAAGATAATGTTAAAGCCTGACGCGAAGCTAGTTAAGCAGAGGCCTTACCGCCTCAATCCTAAATACAAGGAGAAGGTCCACTTAGAGCTAGATAAGATGCTAGCAACAAGCATCATTGAGCCTTTGGAAGAATCTGATTGGGTAAGCCCAATGGTCGTGTAAGAGAAGAAGTAGAAGGATGAGATAAGAATGTGTGTGGATCTCAGAAAACTGAATGATGCTTGTGTGCATGATCCTTTCCCGACTCCATTTACAAATGAAGTGTTGGACAATGTAGGTGGCCAGGAAGAATAGTCCTTCACTAATGGGTTCTCTAAGTACCGCCAAATTAAAATCACGCTAGAGGATAGGAGCAAGACAACCTTCGTGACTGAGTGGGGTTGTTTTCAATACACTGTAATACCATTTGGATTGAAGAATGCAACTGCAATATTTTTGCGCGTGGTTGTTGCTGCATTCAAGGAATTTATTCATAAGTTCTTGGAGGTATATTTTGATGTCTGGATTGTATTTGGGCTGGTTAAGCACCACGTAGAAAGCTTGCACTTGATGTTGGATACCTGTCGAAGATACCAGATCATGCTCAATCTCAAGAAGTGTCTGTTTCTCGTTCCTTTAGGGAACCTATTGGGGCATGTGGTTTCCAGAAAATGATTGATGGTAGATCTCATGAAGATAATGGTGATACTAAACTTGGAAGCGCTGAGGAGTGTGAAACTGTTGCGTGCTACTCTAGGACATATGGGATATTATAGAAAGTTTATCAAAAGCTATGCCCAAATCATTGAGCCGATGGAAAAATTGTTGAAGAAGGATGTCACATTCTGCTGAAACGATGACTGTAAGAAAAGCTTGGACATATTGAAATAAAATATGTTTACCGCGTCAATTCTAGTCTTCCTGGACTGGAAGAAAGAGTTTCATGTACATGTCAACACATCATGTATAGCATTGGGGGCAATACTAACACAAGATGGTGGAGAAGGCTTGGACCATCCTATCATGTTCACAAACCACAGATTATCCAAAGCAGAGAAGAACTATTCTACCACTGAACATGAGGGGTTGGCTATGGTGTATGCACTCCAGAAGTACTGGCACTAATTGCTAGGAGGCCATTTTAAGATGTATATGGATCACTCCGTGCTGAAGGTACCTGGTCAATAAGCCTGTGTTGGGGGTGAAAATCTGCAGATGGCTATTATTGTTCTAAGAGTATGATTTTGAAGTTGTTGTGAAGCCTGGACGATTGAACATGGGACCAGACCGTCTGTCACGCATTGAAACAGGGGAGGAACCTACTAACTTGGAAGAAGGATTGTCTGACACACAGCTATTTGTAGTGCATGTCGCAGATGGTCATTTTGAGGATATAATATGCTTCCTAACAACATGAACTGCACTAGAAGGATACTCTACCCAGGAAAAGAAGGAATTAGTGGTGCGCAAGGCATATTTATCTATCATTGCTAGGCATCTGTACAAGATGGGGACTAATGAGATATTGCAATGGTATGTACCTGAGTTTGAACGAAGAAACATTCTCATGGACACTCATGGGGGCACAGCGGGAGGACATTATGAAGGAAGAGAAACTGCGTAGAAAATTCTACGCACAAGGTTGTGGTGGCCAACCCTTCATCAAGATTCAAAAGCATATTGCAAGGCATGTGATGTATGTCAAAGAACAAGCAGGCCATCGCGGAGGGATGAAATTCCTTTGAATCCACAAGTGACATTGCAACCCTTCGAAAGGTGGGCAATAGATTTTGTAGGACCCATCCAACCACAAGGGAAGACAGAAGCAAGGTACATTATCACTGCGATGGAGTATTTGACTCGTTGGGCAGAAGCACAGCCAGTGAAGGATTGCATGGGCGTGACGGATGTGAAGTTCCTATTTGAGCATGCACTGATGCACTTTGGATGTCCAAGGATCTTGATGAGTGATCGTGGTATGCACTTCTTGAATGAGACAATCAACGCACTAACAGAGGAATTCTAAGTATATCACTAGAATAGCACACCTTATCACCCATAGGCTAACGGGATAGTGGAGGCATTCAACAAAGTGCTTGAAAATGTGCTGACCAGGGTTTGAAATGCTTAGTGTAGTGATTGGGACCTACGCATACCTGCAATATTGTGGGCTTATCAAATGACATGTAATAAGTTGACGGGAAAACCCCTTTTAAGGTCGTCTATGGTGTGGAAGCTATAATTCCTATGGGATACATCATGCCTAGTCTGTGGATAGGAGCACTCACAGGTACGACGGATTGAGGAGCCCTGGAAGAGAGGCTCATGCAGCTGGATGAGCTCGAAGAAGAAAGATATTTGGCTAGATTTCACCAGCAAGTCCAAAAGCATCGTGAAAAGGCATGGCATGATCGACACATCAAGCTATGCACATTTAAGGTAAATGATCTGGTTTTGTTGTATGAGAGTAAGTTTGATAAATTCCCCGAAAAATTCAAGATCCACTAATTAGGGCCTTACGTTATTAAGGAGATTACCGACGAAGGAACGATACATCTCGTCAAGTTAAATGGAGAACCCTTCCCAAGAAAGGTGAATAGCAGTTGCTTGAAGCCATACACCGGTGGTCCGAGCATGTGACTAAATGAAAGTAGAACAGTCGTAGTGCTCCAGGCAGCTAAAAGGACGTGTTGGACTATAAACTACACTTCCCAAGTTGGGGAGTTGCACGATTGGAAGATGGTATGAAGCAACGACATGTCATTGGGTCCACGACAGCGTGGAGGGAGATGTGCAACCCCAGGAGAAATCGCACAGGTCAGATGGAAAGTGTCTGTTAAAGTCACTATTCATGAAAAGATGATAGAAGTGAGGCCAAATGGAGTGGGTGACCAGCATTTAAGATGCGCCAATATGACATTAATGAACCGATTTTAGGGGGAATGATCGGATTTGAATTCAAATTTCCCTATAAATTACAAGTGGCTATCCAGCAAGAAACACTTGGCATTTTAAGTATTCAACTATTGAGCTCTCAGATGCTTATGGATCGAGAGTTTTTCAAAGCTCTCAAAAAAAATCTTGCATTTGTGAACTTGCCTAAGACATCATGAGTACTGATAGAGAGTGTTATGTCATCACCCCCAGAAGTTATCAATACACAACAAGTGGTAGAAGAGATGGCACAAGAGATGGAGAAACAGGTAGAAGAAGTTGCCCCAGAAGTAGCCGAAGTACTAGCGTAGGTCCCTAAATCCTCAAGAATGCCGAGACTGAAGCCAACCCCAACCAAGGGGACCATGTAAGATAAGAAGGGAAAACAGCCTTCCATCCATGTGCACACGTCGCCGAGACAAAACCCAACCGAGCCCACTGCCTAGGAGAAAGGAAAGGCTATAAACCTAGAGGTAGAAGAGGAGGATATCGAAGACATCTCCATGGATGATGAGGATGTGGGAGTGGAAATAGAGGAGGTTGAAGCCCATAGTGTGGACCCTATTACACGATTTCTAGATTATGTCCCTCTATGAAATCCTAAGTCCAAGGTCCCAAAGGACATTGGTGAAAGTAAGACTCCCCTGCAAACCCCATTGTTACCAGATGATATCACTTTTTACAGTCCGCGTTAGGCACGGGTGCCGATTTTGGAGCTCTAAGACTTGGACTTGGCAAACCATGAGAAATTACTACACCTGGCAACCAAGTAGTTGATCCGTCGCGTGATAGACACAACTACGGGGATGACTGCACTAGAGCCACGGAAGTGGCTTAGAGGAGTAAAGAAGGCAGGATTACTCAACCTACTCTAGGTGTTGCACTGTAACTGCACCCCCATGATGGTTTTAGTCACCATGACACTGTCGTGCTTGGTGCATGATGAGTGTTTGTGCCTGGAGGAGCTAATACCCATCACCAATATGTTGATTCACCGCATCACACGCTTGTTGTATACAGGTGCAAATCTAGCTATGACCTTTGGTGGTAAGGGTGGTGAGTTGGCGCTCGCAGACTCAACGAAAGAAAATTTCAAATTGGTGAAGAAGTTGCGCGGGTATGCAATATCCAGCATCTGTGACCCCGCTATGAAGGTGGAAATGTAGTTCCTTGTAGGGAAGGTGATGCGGAAGTGCTACGCCAATGAGGTGATGACTCCTGTCGTTGCACGCGCACAACAGTGCGCAGAAGGAGTCCAGTTTAACTAGTCGGACTACCCTCATGGCGAGTTCCTAGAAAACTGCCATGAAGTGCAAGAGCAAAGCAAGACATTCCAGTACGCGTGGCTCTTGCTATCGATTGTGCTCATAGCATGGGAGCTACTAGAAGAGAGCCAATTCCCCTCGGTCGCGCTAGACCTTCCTAAAGTAGTGAAGTACACTTCGTTGTGGGCGACCAAGGATGCAGAGTACATTCAGGACAACAAGATCTTCTGGATCTTGATGGAAATGAACATCAGGATGGCTATCAATCACAAGCTGCCATTGTCACCCACGGTATGTGCTAACTTGTAGATCTATGCCGAATTCAAAGATTATTTCCATCAGATATCAATTGGGGCGTGGAAGGACCCTGCGCAGAAATGGTACAACTTGCCATACCTCACCACAGATGATGCCATTGATGCGGTGTTGGATAAATGGCCGGTGGAGTGGCGCACGACCATGAACTTGGTGTTTGGTGGAACCAAGTTCACTGCAAAAAAGAAGAATGATAAGGCTAAGCTGAAGATGGCGCAGCAGGTTGAAAAGAAGAAGAAGGAGGCCACTGAGAAGGCTAAGGTAGAACAAACAGGGAAGGAGGCAGGAAAACAGACAGGTGGCATAGAGCTGGGGTCTAACAAAGGCACGAAGTCATCTTCGCCTGAAACTGAAGAAGAGGAAACAGAGAGCACGATGTGGACCCTCAGGAGACATCTCACCCCATTAAGCACCCGAGAGAGCTAGAAAAGGGAGGGTCTAGAAAGAAATCAAAAGCGGCCAAGGCCTCGCTAGACCCTATCACACTAATGGAGGGAAATTTATACGACATCAGCAACAAAGTCAGAGATGTCACTGCTAAGGCCCTACAACAATTTGAAAAGTAGCAACAGATCATCATAGGGGCCATCCAGACAGGACTGCAGGAATTTTAGACCCACGCGTCACAAGTTGGTACAGTGTCTACTAGCTTAGCTATCGGCACATCAAAGGCTGCCAATATGCTAAGCACAAAGGCTTCCAGTGCACTAGTGTTGCCAGATGGAGCACTAACAATAGAAAATGAGGCTGACAGGCCCACTGTCAGTGCCTTGAAGGGAGTGGGATTGAACCTAGCAGCACTCCCACACGAAGCACTCCACTACTTGCAAGATGGAGTCATTGCAAAGCTGAGGGCCCACAAGCACTGTGCCCTCCAAGTGATCATTGAATAGAAAATCAACAATGAGCAGATGGCCTTATAGAGGGATGTTGCCATCGCCTGCCGAGGCTGAGGCAACTAGCTAGAGTAAGAAGATCATATTGGTCATGGGGGAGGCCTACAGAATGGTCCTAGAATTGGCCATTCTGGAGGAGGAGCCAGTTGATGTCCGCATCCGTAAATTGGCCACAGGGGTGTGCGACACTTGGACGGAGATGGCGCAGGTTTAGTTGGAGCTGAACTTGTAGATTACAAAGCTCTAGTTGAGGGCTCAGCCGTCAAGACCACCAGAGGTAAAGGAACAGTGGGTGGCCACTGTCACAAAAGCAGTCACAGCAGTGGAGAGTGCAGTAGCAGTCTGCACCCAGTTGATTGAACAATCATTTGAGGTCCTAAACGACTTGTAGGAGGACCCAAACATTTAGAGGCTCGAGACGGAAGCGTGTAAACTCCAATAGCACTATGACAAAGTTAAGGGCACAACGCGAACTATAGCACTGACACAGAGGTTAGCCAAGCTGTAGGAAGCCAAGCAGCGGAAGGAACAGGTGGACGTAGTGCTGCACAAGGAAGAAATGCTGAAGGCGTGACTAAAGCCATGGCTGGAGGAAGCTTATGCAGTCATTGGCAACATTGAAGGCAATCTTATGACTTTGTAAGTGACACAACAATAGCTTCAAGCTGACAATGCATGGGTAGTAACTAAGAAGACAGTTGAAGATGCGAAGCAGGCACTAGCTCAGTGCACAATCGAGGTTGCAGACATCAGGGTCGAGATGGATGGGCTTTGCGCAAAGATCTTTATGCCTATCGAGTGACTTGAGGGTGAGTCACGATGTTTGTGTTGGGGGCCTGTTAGGAGTGGGATCCCCCAAGGGAAGTTTTGGGGCTAAAAGCCCATGTTTAAGTTAAGTTTTTGTAATATTATATTGTAAAGACTCCACATTTTGTGGTTACGAAGCGCGAAGGTATTATGTGTCACAAAGGGTAGTCTGCCCTTAGTTTTGTAAAGTAAAATCAACTGTAAGAGATCTACCCATGGTCCGTGGACCATGGGATTGTATAGAAAGAGCTAAGCTCTAAGTAGTTAGAAGCATCGAAGAAGTAAGAGAATCATAGCTTTAGAGCAAGAAGTTTAAGTCTTTGGTTGTAGCATAGGTAGATGCTCTACAGCTATGTGTGCAGAGGCTGAGGATAGAAGTTTGCAGCTAAGTGTACGAACCCCTGCAGTTGTGTGCGTAGGGTCAACAGAGTTTGTAACACTTGAAAGATATTAATGAAAGGAGTTATTCTGCAATTTCTGTGTATTTGTTTTGTTGATGGGTTTGGATATCTTGTGTATGAATTTCCTTTATTATGCTTATATGATGGATGAATGAATGAAACTACATTGAATAATTGAATGCAATCACGAATATCTACTTACACGGTGATAAGTTTAAGTATTTGACAAGATAAGCAAATCACTTAGGATAATTGAGGAATCTGCATGGCACGTTGCCATATCAGTGTGAAAGTATCTGAGCCACAAGATAGGGCTGCGTGAAGGTCGACCCTATACTTTCGTGAAGATATTGAAGTCGGAATAAAGGGTTTGTCATACAAGCCCTAGAACTAGATGACCTGCGTGAACGCATGGATATAAGAGATCAAACGACATCGCAACCATCTCAGTGTTCAGAAACTTGGTTCCATCATCCTCCCATACTGCTTCAGGTGAGACTTTGGTCTGCACTATGTGGGTTGATGCTGAAAGAGTAGTAGTGTAGGGATTTGTTTGGCTAAATAACATTGAACTTGGGTTAGGTCCCGTCAAGCCAACAACATGATTTCAAAGTCAAAATTCAACATCTTAGTGACCCATTTTTCCTTCTCTTCTAAAGATAATCTTTGTTCTAAAAAGTATTTAAGACTATCATGATCCCTTTTTACTTTGAAGTGTCTTCCCATTAGTTAAGGTCACAATTTCTTAAGTGTATGTAGTATTGCCAACATTGCCTTCTCATAAATAATTTTGTGTAAACAATTTCCTTTGATTGGGTGACTTTCCAAATCAACGAGTCTTTCCTTCATGCATTAAAACAACACCAATTCCATTTCCTAGGGAATCACATTCCACAATAAAGGTTTTTGTAAAGTCTGGCATTGCTAAGACCGGTGCTTAGCGCATTTCCTCTTTAGGATGTTCAAAGGCCTTTGTTGCTTCTAGAGTCCACAAAAATGCATCTTTCTTCAATAATGTTGTTAGAGGTGCTTCTATTCTCCCATAATTCTTAACAAACTTGCGATAATACCCTGTCAACC
>APFE030704935.1:8401-21098 GCA_000404065.3 Pinus taeda | reverse complement strand
ATGTTCTCTATCATTATAATATACATATAGTTGGGGGTTTTCAGCTGTATGCTTTCCCCATTACATACTGTGTTGATATGTGTGATTGATGTTTCAATGTGTGCATGCGATTTTTTTAATTCCGCAAATTGATGATCAATGGTAGAGGAGATTATGTATTATGCATGCATTCTACAAATAATTTATAATCAGGATAATCTCTATGAATAAGTGTTATATTATTCAAATTTCTACAAATAATTGGTAGGAGAGGGATCATATCCAAATGTCAGGGCTCATCAAGGGCTCCCACATTTGGAACCTTGCTTGGGAGAATAAAGGCATTATCCAGCAACATACTTTCTTGGAGATCTGAGCTGGGAACCTGGCACGATTTTTGGAGGATAACTGGTAGTAGGAACCAAATTTGTTTAGAGAAGAACTAACCGCTCTCAAGAATGACACCGACAACAAAGGTTTACTTATGGTAAGTGAATTTTGGGATCAAGTAAGGGACAATGGTAAATGGAAAATGTGAAAAAATCTTGGTTATAATGAATAAATAATAGCTAAATTGAGGGTTAGTGAACCTGTCCTTATAATTAACAATTAAATGATTAATCAAAAACAATTTAATAATTAATTAAAAAGAATAATTAATAAGAAAACAAAAAATTTAAAAATTTAAATAAATAATTTTTTTTTAAGAAATCATGTGTCATCTCTTATATTAGGGTTCCTCGTTTATTTATATCTTGATCCTTAGCTCTTTCTCTCAATAAATATTTCATCTTCTTCTATCTTTCTGATTTGTCCTGATGATGGACCCCCTTTGGGGTTTGAAACGTCGACAGAATGAAATTGAAACTGTGGACAATCCGGATTATGATTCTACAAAAAACTTCCACAGAGGCTTGAAATCCAACATGAAGAGAATCCTTTGAAGGCCCAGGCATATTTTCTTGCTCTTGAATTGGAACAGAGGAATATTTTGGTGTCATCCTCGTCTAACCAATTGAGATGGGGAAGAAACACCGTAGGCACCTTTAACCTCAAAGAAGCTAAAGAAATGGCCCTAGGTTTTGATTATCAAAACCGTAATCAGGTTTGGAAGGACCTTTGGCAGAACCCGCAATGGATGAAAATCAAGTTGTTTATGTGGTTGGTTTAACAAAAGAAAATTCTCACTTGGGAGAATCTTTTGAAAAGGGGATTTGTTGGCCCATCCAAATGCCATCTATGTGGCCTATAGGAGGAGACAATAGAACACTTACTCAAACTTTTCCCATTCACCTCTACCTTGTGGGATTGGGCGGCCTCAGTCTTCAGGAAAATGAATAGGGACAAACTCAGCATCACCAACACTTTGAAGAATTGGAGGAAAGACTTCTCATGCAATGAAATCATCAATAAAGCTTGGACTTTGGTTCCAGGATTTATTATCTGGGATGTCTGGAAAGAACTCAAAGGCATGATTTTCAAGATTAAAACAGGCTCAACCCATAACATCATTGCCCAAATATTACGACAACTCAAAGATATAGTTGGAGCCCTCAAGTGGAAACTTCCTGAGAACCCTCCTTTGCCTGAGGATGCTCACATACTGCTGTGGTTGGGTCTCCATTCTCTGGTTCCCCAGGGCACTAGTAAGGGTGTGAGGAAAACAACTGCTGGTAAAGATATTTGGCAACCTTCTCCTCATGGTTTTTTGAAAATCAATATAGATGGAGCCTCTAAGGGAAACCTAGGGATGGCTGGATTTGGCGGTGTCATAAGAGATGAGTAGGGGCACATAAAGGATATCTTTCATAGTCATTTGGGGACTACCACTAATAATATGGCAGAGCTCATGGCCTTACAACAGTGCTTGGAAATCCTGATCGAGTC
Source organism: Pinus taeda (assembly GCA_000404065.3). Lineage (NCBI taxonomy): Eukaryota > Viridiplantae > Streptophyta > Pinopsida > Pinales > Pinaceae > Pinus > Pinus taeda. The sequence goes on along the minus strand of APFE030704935.1, from coordinate 19,232 downwards.
AAATTTACACAACGCCATCATTGAAGCTGACTCTAAATTGGTCATTAATGCGGCTAAGAAGATATGTAATAGAACGACACCTGGAAAAGTGTCGACACATTGGAGGCTATCGCAAGTCTTTCAACATATTCATTCCCACTTGCGAACCCTGAGAACTGTCAGCTTCGTTCATGTGCGAAGAAAAGCCAATATGTTAGTTGATTGCCTAGCGAATGAAGGAGTGCTATGTAAGGAAAGTCATATTAGGTACGATTGGGATTCAACACCCTCGAGTAAAATGCATGACAGCTATCAACAACAGGCAGCCAAAGATATGGAGGACTTCAAAGCCATGAGTAATGAGCAGGAGGAAGACTATCGGAAGTAGGAGAGTGCCACAGTAAATCCTAACCGTTGATCCCACAATCAATGCTTAAGTCAAAACTAACTACAAGGGATGAACATAATGTAAATAGCGGGCTAGTTGAAGGGCCACAAACCATAGGTTTTGATGGACTTCTTTATCGAATGGATATCGGGTTTGGAAATGATTGGAGGTTAAGTCTACAAGCGAACCCGAAGATTTATAGATCAATGGTTTATAATCTTCATCGGCTCCGTAAAGCGGGTAAATGTTAAGTTAGTTTCTGATCCGATATCATTGAGGACCATCGTATCAAAAGGGGCTTGATCGAATGGATATCGGGTTTTAAAAGTGATCAGAGGTTAAGTCTTAGAGAGGACCCGAATTTTTATAGACCAATGGCTTATAGTCCTTATCGGATTTGTGAAGTGGGTAAGAATCGTGCATGTTTATGGTGCGATAGCATTAAGGAAAGTCAGATCATTTGAGTTCAAGATCGAAAGGATATCTGGTTTCAAAATGGGTGGAGGTTAAGTCCAAGAGTAGACCCGTAAGGGTTGCATAAGTTTTCAATGTGATTTCTTTAAGGACCATCGGATCATTAGGTTATTATCGAATGGCTATCGAGATGTAAAATGGTCGGAGGTTTATGTGTAGGGTTTTATGTGTAAGGTTGTGGGTTTTGTTGACCCTGTTGACTGTTAATCATCAACGGGTCAGTATTTTGTTGGTCTTTACACCTGTAAAGACATGTACCATATGTAATGTTTTTATCGATTAATTGAAGGCTCCACTCTTACTTGACCAAAAAAAAAAAATTAAACTATGCTAACAATTTATCAATGTAACGTGTAGGGCATCTCCAAGAAAATATCTGGTTGTCAACCTTGAACACAATTCACAGTCCCCCACCACACTGGTAAACTGGTAAACATGGAGGAATCTAGACAGTGTCCATGGAATTCTAATTCTAGTGGGCATCTTACGTCCTCCCTGACACGTAGAACACTTATAAATCCTCGTCACTGGTATCCTTTGCCCCTCACGTAGTATTTGTTGCAGAAATCCCTAAGGTAGTATTTGTTACAGAAATCCCTGAGGTAGTATTTGTTGTAGAAATTCTTGAACATCCCTGACGTAGTATTTGTTGTATAAATCTAATTGGAATTCCTGCTCAGTTTCCTTCATTTTTGAACCACAATGCTAATTTCTTCTGGTAATCACATCTCATCATGCTCATTTATAAGAATGTGTAAATTTCATTACTGGTTCACTATTGTTTTATTGATTGGGTAGAATCTAGTAACATGGTCTTGTAGTACTACTCTGGCAGCCTATAGAATGCCAGAATGAGTTTGGTGGGCAAGATTTAATTAACTAATGGATTATGGAAAAATCGTTAACTCTTCCTAAACATCGGTTTCATGTTTGATTTCACAAATTGGTGTTTGGTGTTTGGATTAGTGTGTAGCATATAACAATGAGTTGGTATTCGAGTCAGGGAGGTTCCCTTGGCCATCTCGTGGTATGTATCTATTAACCTATTTTTATTTCAATTTATTTCAGCCCTATCATGCCAAATGAGTTCTTAGTCATGGACTGTGATATCAATTCTGTTTTAAATTGATTGAAGTGTGTGATTTTTTTATTGAAGAATTAGAGAAACTCAGTTCAAAATTAAACAAAGGCACTCTAACTTAGGCCTCTGGAGTTTTGGTGTTTGGAATAGATTTACAAGTAGTCCTGCCATTGTTCAAATCTCCAAAGGCGTCACCCATACGCTCGTAGTGTAGGAGGATACAAACAATATGAAAGCAAGTCCCATCATCAACTCTGACCTCTGGAGTTTTGGTGTTTGGAATAGATTTGCAAGTAGTTCCACCTGTGTTCAAATATTTGGAGGCATCACCCATACACCTATAGTGTAGGAAGATACAAGCAATATGAAAGTAAGTCCCATCACCAACTTCGGCCTCCGGAGTTTTGGTGATTGGAATAGATTTGTAAGTAGTCCCACCCATGTTTAGATCATATTCTCATATGAAAAATATCCATGCATATCAAGACAAGTCTTGGTTATCAAGAAGTTGAGGTGTCGATAGATGATGTTCCCCTAGCTCATCAAGTCTAAAAATATTGATCATATTTTTATAGCATCGAGTAGTATCTATCATGAAGATACAAAGTAAGTAGTACATTAGGCCAAGCAGGTTCATTTCAATGACTTCGAAGGGAACTCCAAAAAATAGAAGAATGTGAGGAGAGAAAATATACAAGGATCCACAAATAGAAATAATGCAGGGAAGACAGTGAAAGCATCCACAAAAAATAACGGGACAGGTATTTAAAGCCAACAAATGAATATGGCTCATGCAAGAGTTGAACAACAAGAAAATGTGACTCCTCTGATAAGCATTTTCAGAAGATTGAAATCTCCTTCTTTTCCTAGGTATCAAAGCAAGTTTCTTGGTTATGTTTACTCATGTACTAAGTTTCGACATAAAGAATAGGATTTCTAGACCAATAATATGGTTAGGAATATATGGTATGATCGAGTACATAGATGGAGACAATTGAATAAAATAAAGAGAACGTTCCAACCATATCAACAAGTATTGAAGACTAGTGTGGAATGTCACATATGTTAGAATGAAGGTCACATTGTTTGAGATTCCAGACGTATTTCTAGATGGTACAACAAAGTAGGATGGAGAAGAGGTTAAGGAGGACCTCAATTAGGTATGATTCCTTAGATCTAATCCCTTGAGAAAGTTTCTTCAAGATCATAATTCAACATATCAAAAATTGAAGAAGCAATTATAAGGAGAGTATATGTGTTATTAGTGATATCTCAGATGTTAAAAGAATACAAGGATATAACAAAACAAGAAGAGAGCACGATTTCAGGGGGAGTTCAACACCAACAATACCATTTTCTCAGGGGGAGAACGAGAATAGTCACAAGTAAGAAACATAAGCACATTTTCAAGAGAAGCATGTAGCAGGAGCATGGTCTCAGGGGGAGACTCCATGGTAGAAAAAAAGGAGCATGCTTCATGACAAATCCACGAGATCATCTACGAATAGGTTCTCATACATGTTCATTTGCATGATGATCTACCTATAGATGTCCATGACACTTGTCCATGGATTTCAAAGGGGGATAGATTGTAGAAATTGATGTCAATAGGAGAGATGGTCGGAATTACATGTATTCTTGTAGCAAGGAGAGATTACAACACATTACTTGGAGCTCTGGATTTACTTTGACATCCAATGACCATCAATGTCAAGGGGTGTTTCCATCAATGACAAAGGGGGAAATTGTGGCATAATGTGATTTCATTGATGACAACAAGATTCCATTGATGCAAAGGAGATATATGGACATTAGAAATTGACCACATTTTATCACAGAACTAATAAGGCTCTTCGTGAAGAAGTGTGACCTCTTGATCTTTCAAGGTCTCATTACATGTGGATATGGGCACTTCAAGTTATTTGATTTTTTTTATTACGTTTGAGTTGCTTAAATGATCTTACTAATAGCATGGTTTCATAGTGCTCGTTGATGCCTTTACAAAGATATATTATGCTTGTAAAACTCCTCCTAAACGAGAAGTTATGGCCTATTCAAAGTTAGCATTAGTTGGAACAAAAATTAAAAGGCCAAACTATAGGGCCAAAACTCAAAAATTGATTATATATTATTATCATCATAATATTTATACAACAAAGGGAGGCCTTAAGAGATATTGATTATTTTATACAAACACTCTAATTATTTAAGAGAATATCTCAACCATGCACTAATATAGGAGCTATCTTAGTTGGACCAAATTTCTTAAATCCAACTAACTAAAAATCTCCCAAAAAATACAAGAAAACAACTTGTGTAGAGATTAGAATAGTTGTTAGAAATCACACACAAATGGAAGAGATATTGATAAGTGTGAGATACTTTATTTTTTAAATGATACACACATTCATACATGTATTTGACCCTTGGATTCATCTTTCGAGAAGTCCTTTGGACTCCCAATGCCCATACATATTACCTTGAGGATTTTCATTTACATATTCTACTAAGTGGTAGTTTAAGGAGGACCACAAACCAAATGATGATCATGGAACATGAGTCTCTCTTTGGATACAACTATGAATCTGACTATAGGATTTAGCTACAAATCACAGTTCTAGTTGCAGCTTAGGCTCACTTGATATGACTTTAAAACTAATAGTTTACTATCAATTCCCTATTGCTAAATATAATGTGAGAAGATGAAAGTATATTCATTGCAAGATATGTAAATACTCAAGAATGAATTCTACGATATGATCGATATATCTCGTTTTTTATTTAAGACCATGCCCAAGAAGCAATCCATCCAAGGTGAATCTTTACCCTTGTAGGGTTCTTTTGACTAGAACATCTGTCTGAATGTTTAATATATCTTTCACAATGCTCACAAAGGTGTATATCAAAGAATTGATCTTTCACGTGGCCAACACAGTGACAATGTTGGCATTTTAAAATATGATGTGAAGGTGGAAGGGGTGAAGATGAGCTCTCTTAAAGGAACCTAACTCTCTAGAACTAGATTGGTTTAGGGAAGTCTAGAATGTGAATGGTCATTTCCTTTTCATATCCAAAATATGTTATGTGATTATTGTCTTTTACTTCTTCCCATTGTTTGATGATTGATTTTGGAAATGCATGATAAACTTCTACAATGGTATGATTGATCTTATCATGTACTAGCTGCTAATAAGAATATTTATCAAAATGAAATAGAGAATTGTTTTGAACAATTATAGGTTCATAATAATGATTTTTGCTATTGTATTTCATCTTGTTGAAGCTGTGATATAAGTTGAAAAATATCAATTTTGTGAAGTGCATCTTGTAAATATATATTGAACATAATTGATAGTTCCTTTGTCATTTGTGACCTTATTGTAATAGTAGAGTGTATTATAATATTCAGTAACTCTAATAACTCATCAATCTGAGCCATTTTCAAAATAATTCAAGCTAAACAAATGAAAGGTGTCATCAATGCTTTGAGTCCTTTGATTTCCAAATGAAGTATATGTTATCAAAATTTTGGTCATTCTATGTTACCTTAGTGAAGAAGGTGTAAGTAATAGCTGTGAGAACCATATTCTAGATATGGAGAATAAGAAAATAGAAAGTGCAGTCCTCAAGTTGTATCTTAGTTGGTGATCGTTGTGAAAATGAAGTATTGAGAGCAAAAGATTGAAATTTCAATTCCCCTAGACGTAACCCGGTCTATAAAAAGGACAGGTAGTAGGCCCCAAAGGTTATAGTATGAGTGGCCAAAATTGACCCCTTGTCATGTCATACAAAACTAACATTCCTCTGAATACAAAAGAAACCCCTAAATACCAAAAAAGAAAAAAAGAACAACCACCATGTAAAAAAAACAAATGAAAAATATTAAACTATAACAACCATTAACAACAATATGATATAATATATAATAATAATAATAAATAAATAAATAAAGTAGCATAACACCACTTTTCATAAACCTGAAAACACACCAACTTTCAAAATGAATTAAGGTGAAGCATTAAACAACCCAAAACAAATACTCTATCACTCTGTATTGATCCTGAGTATGCCAAAAAAAACTATCCCTCAATAGTGTCTAGAGTCCAAACTGCTTAAAACCAGGGGAGCAGAGAATGGCTTGTTTGGTGGCATGGGTCATTGGGCCAAAATCTCAAATCACTTGTTAACGAATTTGTCATTGTTAATGTCGCCATTACTATGTAAAATGAAGCTCAAGGACCCATATTCAGCATTGTATCTAACATCGAAGGATACTTATTACATGGACAAAGACCCAATGGAGCAGCTCCACTGGCACTTCGATGCCTCTATATAAATCCCTCCAATCCCACTAAGCTACAAGTGTCTTTTGACAAATCGAGGTGGTGTGGGAGACTTAACAAGAGCTTATGAATTGGACAATCTTTTAGATTTCCAAGTGTTGCATCATTAGATTTTGGAGGGACAAACAAACCATTCAAAAATATCTTGGACAATCTATTAGCTGTGCAAGTGTTGTCTCATGAGAATAGATTCAAAAAGCTCTGGAATAGATTCAGTAATGAGTTGTTGGTCTTTGTTGTAGTAAAGGGAGAAACCAAAAATATAATGTTTGACCATGCTTTCAGGAAATTTGTCTCCATAGATGGGAATGTAGCATGCTTTGACAACATTAATCCTCTAGCTTAATATAAATCCAAACATTATATTGCCTTGAGAAGAAACTATTGAACTCATAATCTACCTTTTCCTCTATGATTTTAATTTGTGTTGTTGATTATCTGACAAAACCTCTTAATACAGAAACTAAAAAGTTGACATCATTCAAAGTTTTATTCACACTATGTACAACCACAGATAGTGATTCAAAACATTCCTTTTGTTTAGAAGTTTTTACCATATTCATCTCTAGCCCTTTAATTGTTGTATTCATCCAATTTATTTTTTTAGTGGCCTTCTCGATCCTTCCATCTATTCCTAGGGTTGAATCATCTTTTAATACTAAAGGAATGACCTTGGCTGAATTGCTACCTTCTCATAGCATAATTCCCTTGTATGGAGGGAATGTGGTACTTGTTTCTACCTTCCTTCCATCACAAGCTGTCCAGAAATGTTTTTGTGCAGATAAAGTTTCCGCATCTGCCATATGTACTTCTGGTTGTTCCTTTAATTTTTTTTCCACACATAGAAAGAGATCCATGAGTTTGCCTCTTCCATGTACTTTTACAATTCCAGAGAAAGATCATATTTTTCATCAACAAATGTGCTGAGACTAAATTCTCTGGATTCAAGATGTGTATAGAGATCTCAACTCAACATATTCTTCTTCTATTCTTTATTAATCTTATGTTTGGGACACCCATGCATGAGGGAGAAGAATTTATATATTTTTGGGTTTGATGGCTTCCTATAGTCTGGTGGAATAGAATTTTGAAGCCTTGAAGACAGAATAAGATTGTCTAGTCCTTCAAGATATCCTAAGCCATATTTTGGCATCCCGGGTGGTCTCATCTTACTAAACGTTTTAGTGAGATTGGGGTCTTCATTCTCCAAAGTGGGTAATTCATGAATCATTAGGACAATGTCATGGGGAAATGGAATGTCAGAGCATTTTGGATTTGGACATGAATTTGTAGTAACAGTAGAAGGGACCTCTCTAGTCCAAACATTATGATTTTTCTGGAGAACCACATCTGCGAGAGATGACAAGCAAATCATTGTTTGGGAGATAAGACATTTTACTTTGAGAGTGGAAAAATGTAGTACATAAGCGAGTTCAAGTAAATCAACATGTCAGAAACTTACAGATGGAGTATTTATAGATGTGAGCAACTTACAGATGGCTAACATGAAATATGATCGGGGTTTATATGGTATTTTGTGGTGTGACAAGCTTCTTGTATTCTTTTGCAATCCAAAGTAGATTTTCTAGGGAAGGACAGAGTAGCTTTGGCTGGTCCTTCTTGTATGTGAGGTAGATCTACTACCTAGTTTTCAAGAAAATCGAGATCTTCCCATTTGATGGTCTAGTGCTCAATGTACAAATAGATGTCTTTGATTGATTTTTCCAAAAATATTTTGGAAAGTCAATTTTATTTATATATTTTTAAATATTTTAATAATTTTTTCCAAATAAATATAATAAATTCACATAATTTATCAGGTTTCCAATAATAATTATATATATAGAATGAAAAATACAAGAATTAATATCTCATATTTTTTTATGGCTTAGGAGAGGGTTACACCTATGCAAGAGGCTGTGTGTTCAACCTATTCCATAGGCAAACAGTTACACACTCAAATATTCAAAAGAAACCCTAACACTACAAAAACGGGCTCAGCGCTTCCAAACCTCTGAAGAACAAAAGTGAAAGGCGATTGAGAATAAAAGAATAAAAGCAAGATATAAGATGATGAAATGATAAGTGCGTAGGTGTCTTAGATAAGTAGGTAGGTGGCTTAGATATATTAAAAAAATAAACTGTTTAAAATTTAATATAGAAAAAAATTGCAAGTACACATTTTATAATTATTAGAAAATATGTTTTTTTTCAAAATATTAAAAATTTTAATTCTTATTTAAGCTCATTGCCTCTGAATAGACTTTTTTTTTTTTTTTTTTCCTTTAATATATAACTTGAAACATTTGTTAATATTAATTGGAAAAAATTATTATTTATGTATCTAATTTTGTATAAATCTACCTAAACCAAAACAGAGAAACAAAGATATACATCTCTTCCTCAAATCAAACTTACCTATTTTTCCCACATTACTAATTATGGTCTCAGATTAACTAATAAGATTTTCTCAAATTAACAAATGCAAAGGGTAATTTTTTAGTTTTTTTACAGATTTTCTCAAATTAACAAATGCACAGGGTAATTTTTTTTTGTTTTTTACAGATAATAAATTATCTCAACAATGAAATAAAAATAAAAATATATTCATAACATTGATAAAATTATTTTAACATTAAAATTTAAATTAAAAGAAATAAAAATATACATTCATTTGCCTGATTCGTATGGTTGACACACTCTGTACTGTAATGTTTGCCCATGGTGTCAAGGATGGCCTTTATTTTTCCCTACAAACCCTAGCACATTGCCTGTTATAACATGGATGCAAAACTGTTTTCAAATTCCTGAACAGATTGCAAGACAATGACTAATAGTTACTATATATTCTTTTTTTTTTTTTTTTTTCAGAGAGAAAAAAAGCAGCATTACTTTATATTGAGACATTATAAAACTTCAAAATATACAGATAAAAGTTCTGCCAATCAACTAGGCATAGGCGCAAATGCATCTGCAATAGTCCTATAGAGCTATCAACTTCAATAATCAAACATATTCAAAACATATTCACATGGAACTATATGTAGTTAACAAAAAAAACATATGAGAAGTGTAGCTGGGGCATCAACAAAGAAAGGATCAAAAAGACCAGCAGAGGCAAATACATGAGATGACCTGTATATGACAGGCGTACTCATTATTCCTTGCATCCATAGACCATGTTCCAGATGGCGAAGATGTTTTCCAGGATGGACTTAAGAGGAACCTTTGAGTCATTGAACATTTTTGAATTCCACCATTTCCAGGAGCACCATAGAAAAATTAAGATGAGAAAACGTCGAGGAGCTCTTTGCCTGCTCCACCAAACGAATGCTGCATGGGAAGAGACAAAATCAACGTGAGGGAAACCATAAAAAAAATCCAAATCGTACCAGATTTGTCGAGTAGAGGTGCATTGGAAGAACATGTGGAAATTTGACTCCTCGACAGCTTCGCACATCAAACACCTGCTAGGACCGTGCCAACTTCTTTTTCTTAAATTGTCCCAAGTCAGGTTCTTGTTGTAGAATACCAGCCACGTAAAGTAGATAATTTTCAGGGGGCATCTCGCCTTCCAGAAGACAACAGGAAACTTATCACGTGTAGGAGAGACCTTGGAGAGGATCATGTCCGAGTATATGTCTTGAACCCGCGCTGGCAGCTGTGCATTTGGCACTGACCATGAAAGGTGGTCCATCATCCCAAAACGTCGAAGCCTGTGATAACCAAAAAAATCTGTGATAGATTTCCAAACAACGCCCAACTCATCCGACAAGCAAAGGTCTTTTGCGTCCTTCCAAACGGGAATAGAGCCATGCCAAGAAAAATGAACTTATCCCATGAAAAGATACCACGCCTATGTAGAAAGGATAAAAGATTTCTGGGGATGGTAATATCACTGTGACCGCACATAATAGGATCGATGCCAATTAAAATCCTGTTACGAGTGTAAATCCTCCATTTCAGGTTCTTCAAAAAGTACTACTCTATCTTCCGAAGACTAAGCCAAATAGCAGAACCCTGTTTTGTCCCAATCGACCCCGATCTATACCAGTATTCCAGATTTTTCCCTTTCAAGTACTTCATGTTGACAATATTAATCCATGGACCATCGCCATATATACCTCCCCATAAAGAGCGACATAGGAGCGCACGACCGAATATCCTTAAGTCCATAAGTCCCCAACCTCCATGATGCTTGGGTAAAGAAATACAATCCATCTTGGCGATGTTGGCATTATGATGCATGTGTTGTACTTGATGGCAACCCTCTCATAGAAGATCATCTCACTTGTATACATTCAGCAGATATATCAGATGTGATAGAATGCATGAGTTACCAGACAGCAAAAAGGGGATCAGCTGACAGTTCACAAGTAAGCTTTGCCATCAAGTCCAAAGGGGGAGATTGTTGGCATTATGGCTAAAAGTGTTGTCCTTGATGGCAACCTATTCAGGTGATGGATCACTATACAACAGGACAGTAGGAAAGCTTGTGTACAACAGGACAGTAGCAGAGATTGATGATCAGCTATCAAATATTGGAGAAAATAAGAGGTACGCAGG
>APFE030704931.1:94587-129668 GCA_000404065.3 Pinus taeda | reverse complement strand
TTTTTGGTCCATGGTATTGGATGCTTCGACATGTATAAATATGTATTGTAACATTGAAAGGAACATAATGAAAAATCAAACTGATAGTCCTAGTTTTGGGATCTAGGGGAAAATCTCTGTGTATATGTGTTTTATGTGTTGTGCTCTTGCATTATTTATTTTGTGTTTTAGAATTCTTATGCAAGTAATTTCTGTATGGGGTTAAAACCTACAGTATCTTGCTCTACATATGGTTAAACCTCTTATTAAAATTAGACAACAACTCACCATTTCCCTCTTTATGTTCCCAAACTCAGTGTGGTAGTAGAGGAGATCCTTCTTATCCCCCCAATGCGTTAAGAATTCATCATCTAAAGCTTCAATATCTGCTATAGATCTTTGGGTTAGTTCTTTGAACCATTTTCTAGCCTCTCCATCTAGGCTTTGGACAAAGACTCTCATCCACACATCATCTTCACTAATGTCCATATTATTAGCATAGCTATAGAATGACTCAAGATGTTCTTCAACAGTAACACCTTCAGTCCCAGTGAACTTAGGTCTATATTTCTGATATTCTCCAGTAGGCATAACATTAAGAGGAGTGGGCAGTATTAGAGGTCCATACTTAGCAGCTATGATTCTTTCTATTTTGGTAGATGCTTGTGGATCTGCCATAGTTGTGGCTAAAAGAGTACTAGTAGTCTGAATAATAGAGGGCTGAGGAGTGACTGATAGGACTAAAGGAGCATGATGGATAGGAGGTGAGGTTTCCTTTGGGCTTAAAACAAAAGGAGAACCTAAAGAATAAGGAGCTTTATGAATCTGTGAGAGTTTTCTTCACTGCTAGTATTAGATGCTATACTCTCAACATGTATTTGTTATATTACAAGCCTTTCTTGAAGAGATATAGAAGATTGTTTAGGTTTACCTGAACCTGATGCTCCCTTCTGCAATACCTTTCTTTCTTTGATGATTTTTTTAGGGTCAGGTACTGGGTCAGCTTGTAGCTTCTGAGGATTTCTCTGAGTATGCCTCACAAACTGAGCCAGAATTATGATGTGGAGTCACCAAGAGGTTCGACCTCCAGTAGAGTTGCCAGATAGATGATTACAACAAAAAATGTGCCTAGACTTTGTCTATCTTCAAAGCTGAATCTATGTCGTTTCCCAGGGAAGCTGAGCTTCAGTTTCCTCTCCCTGGAAATGGTGCCAATTATGTTATCAATCTAATAAACTCTCCTAGGGTGTAGCTCGGAGATGCCTGGTAACATATAATCTTCAATATTTTTCTCTGAACTATTAGAATAAATGATGGTTTGGATCAAGTTAGATAACCATTTAAGCTCTATCCTCACTCAAGACATGCATGAACACTCTCACCAATACAAGGATTTAGACCACTAATGCTCAATAATTTATAGATTCAATAGATAGATGGAGAATACTGATTGTACCAGCAAATTGCATACATAAACACATATGAATGGCCAACTGCAAGAAGTAAATGAGACTTGAAAATCTAATTTATCAATGCAGAGATAAGATGACAGTTATCTGGCATTAGAGACAGTAGAAAACATGAATAACCTATTCAAGTGAAAGCATGGAACAATAGAGAAAGTGGACATTGAACATATAAACGCAAAAGAAGCTTATATTGATAGAATGAAGATGAGAAGTTTGAAAGAGCAGAGGAGGAAAAATTTCCAGAAGTTGAACCCTTCTTACATTTTGCTTTCAGATATTTATAGCTCTTTACAATGATGCTAAGCCTTTTGGGACTTGAGAGGTCTTAATCTATCCCTTTGTCTCTTCAACTGATTGATTCCCTCAATAGGCAGCATGGTTCGGAGGTTTCTTCTTTTGACAAAAGAATAATCACATTCAGATATTTTGGGTAGCTTGTTGTGATGTCTGGGAGCTCTCTCGTGCCAGAGATGCCCCATAATGTTTGTTGGTGTGGTTTTTGTGTTGTCTGTGCTGTTGATGCCCATGATGTCTCTATTTTGGGCAAGCTGCGTGTTGTGGCATTTCTCTTTCCCTTTCCAACCCCTGTTTCCTGACAATATGTTTCCCGGGCTTTGTTATATGGTGGAATGGGTCTTCGAGCCCTTATAATCCCTTTAAATGGCCCCTTTATATTAATACATGACTATTTTATGTTTTAAACAGAAAACGCAGCAATACTGAGACATCCTGCCCCTCTGTGTCCTTTTCGGACTTAAAAAATCCTTAGATATGGCTTATTCTCCTCTTGGATCCACCATTGCAGTGATAACACATCTCCACCGTTGATCTGGGAGTCCTAGATCCAACGGTGATGATCCATTTTGGGTGCCTCTTTTGTATTGGAGTTAACTTCCCGATGAGGGAAGTTTTCTCTCTCCTCGTCTTGGACACCTGGCAACCGCTGTATGGCATCGGGCGAAACTCAGCCTAAACCACTTATTGCCCATGGCCCGCCCAAAATCTTGCCCATTTCATGATTTCTTTGTGTTTTTAAAAATGTGCCTAAAACATTGAAAATAATTAAAAAAGGACTTTGGCGGACTTGAAAAATTATGTATTTCACTTCCCGAAACCCATCGAGTCTGGTTCCATCACTATTGCATTGCCCCTGTTTCCCTTTGTATTTCATTATATAACAAAATACACGGAAAATACATTAAAAACTGCTTGGGCGCGGACTTTAAAATTTATTAATTCCCAACTATAATGCCGTCGGGTCCAGCTCATTGGGTCGCCCATATGTATGTGCATAGGCCCTACCTGTGGTATAGTGCTGATGCGATATCAGCAACGCGATAAATCGCAATTGCGCGTCGCTCACTCCCTGGGTCTTTTATATAAAATAGCATATGCTCCCTACCGATGCGACCTACCGATCTGATCATCGGCGATCGCTGATCGGTGGTGTCATGCGCTCAACTTTAAATTGTCCCTTCTGCTCGATCGATTGCGATTAGCCACTTAGATTTGGGCCGTTGATCAGCCAGATCTAACGACTGCTGTTCACTCCTTTGTTTAGGCTTGTGATTGTGGGTTTTTCATGGTTATTAAGCATTTTTGCCTCCCGGTAGTGTATTTCCACCCTTCCAAGGGTTCTCCTCTCGCACTAATTTTGATCATTTGATGATATTTGAGCAAAAATTGAAGATTTCACGAGCATTAATGGATCTATTGGCATGATTTTAAGAAAATTTGGAGACTCTAAGAGCCTATATGGATCCATTTTTGGGCCTTTTACCAGCAAGGCTAACAAGACCTATCACAACTCCCCATCTGGACCTAGACCACCTTCCCCTAGCAGACAGGGATTTCCAAATTAGAGATACCAATGCATATGAGGTCCTAATAAAACTTCATTGTTTGAGTAGGGACAAATATCTAAACCATTCTGATGAAATTAGTCTTTTGGAATACAATTTTCCCAAATACCAATTTCCCCAAGTGCATGTCTTCCTTGAAATTGTCGATATGTGCCATTCCTGCTACATTCCTGGCTAGAGAATAATAATGTCCCCTGACGAGAAAATCCTGTTTACCATCGCAGCTGAATCAATCAATGAGATGTTATAGCTCCAACCAGGCCCAAACCTAGCCCCACTCTCCATTGGGGATTTTTTTGACCAGTACTCCAAATTGAGCCTGTCTAGGTTAGCCCAAATATTCCAAACATTCATTGTAGAATAGCAACATATTACCAAAGATCCCCCTTCATATGTTTATGCCATTTTCTCTGAAATGGAAAGCACATTGTCACTATGATATCATGCATTTTGGGCTGCACCATTGATGAGATTATCCTGGCCTTCATGTCTATTTACACTCCAGGACAAACTCTTGCTATTTTGTATGATTATGCCTAGTTCATAGCTAAAATAATGCATGAAAATTTCACCAGAATGCACAATGAGAGAGTATTTAAATACTCATATGTTCTCTACCATATGTTCCTATACTATCAGCCAGACAGATTTCCTTTCACTCTTCAGAAGCTGGATACTAGAGGACAACCCAGGTCTATCATATTTTGGACCCCACTCTTCCACAAGTTTCAATCACCATATACCTATACAAATTTCATTGATTCTTTTGCTCATCTAGTCATGACCATGCTGACAGGAAGCCCTCCACCTAGAATAAGTCAAGAGATCAAAAGGGTGCTTCAGTTGTCTAAACAAAGCAAAGTTGGAGATTGGTACCTTTACCAAAATCACATAGAGATAAGAATCTATGGTTTCCAGCTTGCACCATATAAACTACCCAAATACCTCCCCATGAGGTTATTTGCTCTAGAGTAATATAGAAAAATAATGAAATCTAATGAGAGCAATTTTGTCTCAACTAAGAAAAGATCACAATTTAAAGTCAAAAACCAGTTAGGCCCCTTCATTTGCAATTCTAGAGAGGTAGGGGAGGAGGTAGACCAAATTTTGCAGCAAATGAAGTTCTAAAAGAGTTTCATGTGGAGGTATGACCCCAAGAGTTTATGACCAAATTGAGAAAGAAGGCCAAGTTGGGACCTTATATTCATCACCCCATATTAGAGATAGAAAGATATGCCAATGAATTTGAGTGGGTGGAAAACACTCTTGTAGACAGGGATAGTACAAAGGTAAATGTAGAAAATACCTTGATTGACTTAGAAAGAGAACTTGATGAGAGCTCATTTTTGAAGGTACTTGAATAGCTAGAAAGAATGATGAGCACCCCTCGTATCATGCAGACTCCTCAGAATGAGGAAAAGAACCCCAAAAGGACCAGAGAGGAACCTTCACGTACGGGAATGGGCACATCAAATATACAATATGAGACTAGTAAGAGAAAAAGGCCTACAGGCTAAATCTTGTTTCAGAACAGGAAGACATAGAAGGATCAGTAGAAATAATTGATACTAATCTAGACAGAAGTAAAGGCACAACTCTATCTGGGGAAACATAGGGACCATCCATATCACAGACCCATATTTTGGAAAGGAAACTAAGTGTAGAAGTATCCTCATTCAGTAGGACTGCTGACAAGGATAAGGATATAAAAGATAGATATAAAGAGATCAAGATGAGAAATGAGAAACTGAAGGCCCAAACTTATGCTCAATATCTCAAACTCACACCTACCAATTAGACCATTTTGATGTCATATTTCGACACCAAAGAGGGAAAACTACAGATTTCCTTCATAAAACCAATTGCACAGCAGCCAAGGACATTAGCAGACTACAAAAACATTGATTTTGAAGTGTTGGAAAGGGATATTCATCCCATATACCAAATTGAGTTTCATAAACAGACTGGAGAAATGATTTACTCCACCCTTACAGGTAAATCCATAGCTTCCCATCAACTACAGAATTCATTGACCAACATCTTAGCTTAGTACCAATTGGAGAAGGCCTCTTCATAGGCCAAGGATACTAGAATTAAGTATTTGGAAGACTTACTGATTGAATTGGGACATGATCCCAAAGACATTAAAGCCATTGAAAAACTAATAAAGAAGAAGAATGATGGCATTGTAGCACTTAAAAAATAATTGAAGATACCTCAGCTGCAGCATCCCAAAACATTTGAAGTTTTGGAGAACCAGACTAGACATGAAGAATTGATGGACCTAGTCCTGAAATTAAATGATCAATTAAGGGAAACAAAAAATGAATTGGACACTTTAATCCAATTGTAGCAGACTGATATTGCCACTACATCTGCAAATGTCATCCCAACAGTCTCAATAGCAGTCCTTTCCACATTGGCAGCCTCATTGGCTCCCATAGCTCTTATGCCTACAACACAACCAGTTTCAACAAAGTCTACATCAGCAGTAGGTGCATCAAGTGAAGAAGAAAAAAAGTTGGTCAGATCCATGGAGGAAATTTCCATACATGCTACAAAGATGAATAAGCTGAAGGAAAAGGTGACAAGCTTGGAAACATATTACAAGCTTGCCAAAATCATGCACAAGGAAGAAGTGCAGAAAGCAACAAGAATGAATGAAAGATTAAAGGCCATGGAGAAAGATATAACACTAAAGGAACCCCTTGGGTAAGCCAAGGAACTATTATGGGCCAATATCATTGACTCTGTCAATGATATTTGGCCATCCATTCAAGTAATTTTTGAACAGATAGATCTAATAAAGATAGCTACGAAAGCTATCCAAAGAGTCAAGGAAGAATTAGGAGACATTCTTGAAGATGCAACCAGACTTATCCACTTCCTCAACAGTAAAAACAAGTATGAACTTTAGGAATTGGAAATAGAATATAGGACAAAAACCATTTTGGATGTGAGAAAGGTCCTTTCCAAGAGAAACTTAATGTTGAACTTGGAGGACAAGTGTCAAAATTTGCAGGTAGCAGTTGATAAATTTATGGCCAAGTTTCTGATTTTGAGAGAGAAAGGGTTACCCAGTCCCTTGGTCATAAATGACAAGTTCATGACACAGCAGGATTACGACAACAAGATCAGAGAGCTAGCTAATGAATAGGCCAGTACATCATCAATAAATGCATTGCCAACAAGCAAGGTTCTTTACCAAACGTTTGAAAACTTGTTTCTCATCCAGCATGAGGTAAAACACTTATTCATCACTAAGTCTACTTTTGCTAAGTACACTGAGGTAGATGAAATATATAGAAGGATGTTGAAAATCAAATTACTTGATGTTGAATGGTGGGAAAATTTGATTGATTTACTGTAAGAAAAATGCAATATAAAGGTAAAAGAAACACAACCGGGTGAAAAGATAAAGACAGGTCAGTTGGGTCAAAGAGTATCAGTGTTAAAGAGTATCAAATGAAAGCCAAAAGTAAATGAAGCTTCAAGCGTAAAATATCAAACAACAAAGCAACATAAAGGGCTAAAAATCAAATTATAAAGGCTAGCAATACCCCAATAAATGGGACAACATGAAAGTAGTTCAATAGCTATCTCTATCTTCCTGCAAGAAGATATTTTGATTCCCTAGATTAAATCTCAAGTTAGTTTGGGATATTTTGTAATAATTTTTGTATAAATACTTCACAATTCGAAGTAGGTGGGGTGGGTTCTTATACATTTCTATAGACTTCTTGATCAAAAGACTGTAAAGCTATTGTATCATTAACTGAGCGAGCAAGCTGGATTGATGAATAAAGGCAAGATATTTCACAGGATTCATGTGTTGAGTGAAGTGCAGACAAGTATTCTCTTATGTTGTTGTTATGTTTCTTAAAGTTTTTCCACAATCTTTAATGTATTTATGAATCTTGATGCTATAACTGGAACAATATCTCAGAATTTGTTTAATTACACTATGTTTTAACAGTTAAGCATTTAAATGTTTTCAACTGATATCTAAGTTAAGGAATTCTTAGTTTCTGCTTAGTTTAGTTTGTTTCCTGATAATCTAGGTCAAAGGATTCTTAATTGCCCTTTGTTTTTTATTACCCTTTATTCCTTGTTTATATCCCGGTCTGAGAACCCTTAACTTCTCTCTCACCCTGATTAAAACCATTTCACCCTCCCGTTGCAAAGATCTGCACTTTACTCTACTAGCTTTCCCTTTGAACACTCCCTTTAGTGAGTTGATCCAGTTCTGCTGCCCTTCTATTGACTCCATAGCCCAATGGTCTAGAGACATTATTCTATCCATATGTTTCAAGGATTCCACCACCCATTCTTGAATACAAATCAAAAACACCCTGAACATTCATAACTAGCCTGAAATCCCAACAAACAAAGCTAAATCATAGAGAGAGAGCCCTCTCTGAGCCTAGGTTGGCTATAGCCTATGCCCAAAAGTTGGTTTGTGGCTACCTCGATCATTTTCTTTCTTCTAATAACTTCTAGAGAAATTTCTGGGTGATAACATAGTGGCGACCATACTGGGGACCATCAAATCCTCAGTCATAATAAATCTTTAAGAAAATTATAAATCTACATTCTAAGCCTCTTAAAGTCATTAGTTAGAAGTTATTTTGAAAAATCTCACAAAAACAATTAAAAAATTTGAAATTCTGGCTTCTAAGAAGACTCAATTTACTAGGGCTAGTCCAGATCCAAACCCTACCCCAGTAGTTGATAATTCCAACCTAATTTCAAGAAAATCTAAAAAATAAGAAAGCTCGATTAGCCAATTACCATTAGTTAAAGCTAATTCATGTCCTGATGAGTGGTTGTTTTTAGAAGAGCCCCCCTTTGATCTTTCATTATTTAGAACAAAATTTGACAATGCAATTGATGAAACTATTCTAAATCCTAATTTTATTGCAGACCTTGAAATTCAATAGGCCAACAAATCAATTGATGAGTACATTCTGAAATCTCCACAATCATCCATTAGTACTGCCACTACCCCTGAGCTTTCTGAACAATTGTCCACTACTTTGAGTTCACCATTGTTCCCTTCAACTTCAACAATAATACCTTCTGAAGTCCATTCTTCACCACCATTTATACCTTCACTCCCTCACCAACCTATCATTACTCATTCATCATCTACTAGCCCTAGTTCTTCATCCACTATTGCATCATCTCCAAGTACCTCACCCCACATCTTAGCCTCTCCCAACTTACAACAATGGAAAACATATATGCTCATCTCGTTTTACCTGCCCAAATTCATGCTATGCTTGTAGATTATTAGAGTAATATTTTCCTGTTTGATGCTACTGGTCATTATATTGCCCAGCAGCATGTAAACAAGATGTCTGACTTTTTTGAATTACATGAAATAGATGAAGTAGATGTCCAGATGAGACTCTTTGCCCAAACTTTGACTGGTGATGCCAAGAAATGGTTTAAAGCCTACCACATTGCAGACCTAGGAAACTTCCAAAGGTTGTTTATTGATAGGTGGGAAAAGAAAAAGAATCCCTTACAAATCCTTTCAGAATATGAGAATATTAGAAGAGGACCAAATGAGACTGTTCAATATTACTACACTAGATTCAATAATATATATAATGCAATCCCAGTTAACCTTAGACCCCCACTTGACTTATCATTAATAAAGTTCTCTGATGGTTTTGACACAGATATGGCATACCAACCTAGGGAAAGAAACCCCCCAACATTAGAGGAAATGCAAAGTGTAGCTATTAGTGTAGAAGCTAATTTGTTAGCTAAAAGGGATAGAGTTAGAAATGAAAGGAGAGGAACTGCAAAGGATGAAACCTCACCATTTGACATTAAAATATATAGTTTAGCCAAAAGTATGGAAAGATTAAATGATAGAATAGAGAACATGGAGAGGAAACCTCAATGGGATAACCAACAAGCACCTCCAGTTAGAAACCCAAATTTTAGGAAAAACCAAAACATTGGGAAAAATGGACCAGATCAGAACATTAGGCCTCCTTTTCAAGAAAATTATGTAGACACATCCCATCCAGAAGATCTAGAACAAGAGACACAAATTAACCTAATGGGAATAAATGAAGAGGACACTGTTTTTCTAACCCAAGATGAGCAGGAATTGTATATGCTGCAGCAATTACAAATACAGTCCGGGGAATCATTTGATTACAAATAGGGATATGATTCTACCATCTTTGAAGTTCATAAATAGTATAATATACTAAGCAAAAAGAATTTTTATGTCCATGAACAAACTAAGAAAACAATACAAAATCAACCCAAGAAAATAAAAGAAGCCCCTGTTTCAAAAATCCTCCAAATTCTCCCTAGGGAAAACCCAAAACCTTCTAGCCCCACAATTGTAGACATAACCTTTGATCAACCTTTTGCTGATCAACCATCGACTTCAATTCCACCTAAGGAACCAGTGGACAAAGCTCAAAACATCATATTTGAAAATCCACATAAGGAGGTCCCTAATAAAGGAAAAGAAGACAAGTCTACTCAAATCCTTGTTGTAAAAGTTCAAAACCTATAAACAGAGAAAGTCTCTTTGCCATTCAATTTGGGAACATATATAGCAAAGCTAAATATTTCAGTTCCTTTAATAGAAATAATCAAGAATGAGAATTATAAATCACAGATAAACCAAACCTTAAACATTGCTGAAAATGAGGATCCATTTAACTTGTTTAATGACCAACCATAACTCATATTTGGTCTAGATGTTAATGGAAAACCATTAGAAGGAGGAGTTCCACATTTTTACATTAGCCTTGGTATCCATGACAAAATTATACACAATGCAATGTTGAATTCTGTGGCCTCCCATAATTTAATGCCCAAATACGTAATGGCGAAATTAAACCTAGACATTACAAGGCCTTAAAAATACTTATTCTCATTTGACTCCAATAAGGTAAAGTGTCTAGGATTGATTAAAGCCCTGTGTGTCACTTTAGTCCAATATCTTGCCAAAAGCATCCTTATGGATATTGTGGTTGCTGACATCCCACCAAAGTATGGCGTGCTGTTATCTAGATCATGGGGAGCCAAACTTCAGGGATCCTTACAACTAGATATGTTATATGCAACAATCTTTGTTTTTGGACAACCTAAGAAACTATACTGAGAAACCTTAATGAAATATATGGTAAGTAGCCAGGATCGACCTCAAAACTTTCCCATCTACTCCATGCACTCAGATATCGATTCTTTTATCTTATATAATGTCGATCAAACACAAGATTTTTTTTTAGACAGTACTAATACAAAACCAAAAGAAATATCAATTTCTACACAAAATGAAACTAACTAGGATACATAACTATTCATTGAACAAGATGGTCAAATTTCTATAAATGATGAAAAGTTTGTTGCACCAGATAGTGTAAATATAGATCATGAGATATTATGGCATCTAGAATTTGATGGATCAGTCAATAGGTTAGGAGTAGGAGAAGGAGTGTGGATATATAATTTGGAAAATAATTACTCAGAAGGCCATGCATATAGATTGAATTTTAAATGTACCAACAATATGGCCAAATATGAAGCATTAATTTTAGGTCTTAAGTTAGTTAGGAATATAGGAGCTAAAAGAGTTTTTGTCATGGGAGACTCTGAATTAATTATAAAAAAGATTGATGCTATATATCTCACAAAGGACACTAGATTAAGTTGTTATAGGGGAACTATTGTAGAAATACTTAACACTTTCCTAGAAACAAAGCTTCTAGTAATCCCTAGAAAACACAACATGCAAGCCCATAGTTTAGAAATCTTTGTCAGCATCTGAAAATTACCCTTCCAACCTAACCATCAGTACATCGCTGAAGTTAGGCACAAACTTGCAATTCTAGATAATTTGAAGTATTGGCAAATATTTTCTAATGATAAACAGATAAATAAATTTTTAATTTCAAAAGAGGAATTTACCAATAACAATATAGATACTGTTACATCAATAGATCCTGACATTAAGGATGAGATAGAAATAAATGAGGTAGAAGGTGATGAAATAGATAGAATCAACCCAACTAAATTTAACAAATTAGATGTAGATAACTTAGAGCAAATTGAGATTGATGAAATAATCAGCGAAGAAACCGAAGTAATTAATCTCAAGGATAACTTCTTACCAAAGAGATTAACCCCTTTGGAAGATTTATTTGATTCAAATGATGTTCCTAGGAAACCTAAAATGGAACCTTCAAGATATGATATAGAGGAATGTAATATAGGCACCAATGAAAATCCTAAACTGATGAAACTTTCAAAATCATTACCCCCAACTGAAAAAGTGAAATACATTGAGTCTCTGAAAGAATTTCAGGATGTCTTTGGTTGGAGTTATGAGGACCTCAAATACTATGACACCAACATCATCCAACACACAATCCATATTAAATAAAATCAAAAGCCTTTCAAACAAAATATTAGAAGGACAAATCCTGTCTTATTACCTGCAATTGAAAAATAAATTCAGAGGATGCACGATGCCAAAATAATTGCACCAATCAAATTTTTTGATTGGGTCTCAAACTTGGTGCCAAATAGAAAGAAAACTGGTGAGATCAGACTCTGTGTGGCTCTCAAAAACCTCAACAAAGTGTCACTAAAGACAATTACCCTCTCCCCAAAGTGGACCACATTTTACAGAGAGTAGTTGGATCAACTAGAATCTCATTGTTGGATGGGTTTTCTGGTTACAATCAAATATTGGTTCATCTAGATGACCAACCCAAAACTGCTTTTACTACTCCTTGGGGGCACATTCATGTATGTGAAAATTCCTTTTGGGCTAATGATGTAGGAGCCACTTTCTAGAGGGCTATGGATATAGCCTTTGCAAAAGAAATTCATGATTTCCTTGTGATATATCTAGATGATATTACTGTATTTTCAAAATCTGTCAATCAAGATTTGGATCATCTAAGGCAAGTTTTATTAAATGCAGGAAATTTGGGATCTCCTTAAACCCCAAAAAGTCCTTGTTTGGGTTAGAAGAAGGAAATTTGTTAGGTCACATAATTTCAAAAGATGGTATAAGAATAGACCCTGCTAGAATAGAAGCCATCCTGCAAATAAAACACCATAGGAACATTAAAGAGTTACAAGATTTCTTAGGAAAAAATATTTTTCTTAGAAGATTTATATCTAACCTGGCAAAGTTAATTGGATCACTAAACAACATGCTGAAAAAGGACTCCACCATAAAATGGACTATTGAGGCTAAAAAATCCTTTGAAGACATTAAAGTAGCCTTGACTAAAACATCTGTATTAATCAGTCCTAAATTTGACAAAGATTTCATCTTGTTTTCCTTAGCATCTGAGCACATAATTGCTACAATTCTTCTATTGCAGAAAAATGACCAAGGTTATGAACAACCCATTGCTTTCTTCAGCAAAGCCTTGAGAGATGCCCCCTTGAAATATAATATAATGGAAAAACAAGCCTTGGATTTAGTCAAAGCCATCAAGGATTTTAGGGTATACATCTTATATTCTCATATAGTAGCCTACGTTCCTAATTCAGTAGTTAAAGACATCCTAACTTAGGATGGTCTCGATGGAAAGAGGGAAAAATGGATTGCTACTATTCTAGAGTAGGAATAGAAATCAAACCTACTAATTTAATCAAGGGCCAAGGTTTAGCCAAACTCATGGCTGAATCAAACTGTTAAGCCTTGGATATAAACTTTATTGCAACAATAGATAATGAAGAGGAGATGGCGACTCCACTAATAAGCCAGGCCTTTATTGAATCACCTTGGTATGTTGATATTATTTATGTTTTACTGAATTTACAAGCTCCTTCTGAATTATCTAGGACTAAAAGCAAGTTTTTGAAGATGAAATCCTTGAAATTTTGTATATTAGACAATTCTCTATTTTGGAGATATCATGAAGATATTCTTCTTAATTGCTTATTAAAAGAAGAATCTGACAAGGTTTTGCAAGAGTTTCATGTAGGTAACTATGGAGGACACCTTTAATAGAAGAACACTATAGATAAAATCCTTAGGGCTAGTTTCTATTGGCTTACCTTGTTTGATGATGTCAAAAAATATGTGACCTCCTGTCACAAATGTCAGATTTTTGAGGGGAAGAAAAAGCTCTTACCTTTACCCCTCAAGCCAATCTCTGCAGAAATACCTTTTCAACAATGGGGTTTAGACTTCATTGGTGAAATTCACCCACCCTCCTCTGCCCAACACAAATGGATCCTCATAGCCACAGACTAATTCACAAAATGGATAGAGGCCATACCTTCAAGGAAAGCCACGGATACTATTATAATAACCTTCCTTGAAACCAATATTCTATCAAGATTTGGATATCCAACTCAGCTCATTACTGATAATGCAACAACCTTTAAATCCAAAAGAATGATAGATTTCTGCAATAAATACCATATCACCCTTGGCCATTCCACAACCTATTACCCTCAAGGTAATGGACTGGAAGAATCCTCAAACAAAAGCCTAGTAAATATCATCAAGAATTTACTAGAGGACAATAAGAAAACTTGGAATAAAAAGTTAGTCATTGCCTTATGGGTAGATAGATTGACTACTAAGAAATCAATTGATACTTCTCCCTATCAACTAGTTTATGGGATGGAAGTTGTCTTTCCATCCTCTTTGGGAGTACCAGTAATGAATATACTTCAAGAATTGCAGGTTGAACCAAATAGTATCCAAAGAAGAATCAACCAAACTATTCATCTACAACAAACCAGAGAAGAGGTCTATGTTAGGTCTCAAGTTGTGCAGGAAAAGATTAAAAATATTTTTGATAAGAGAACCAAGGTTGAAGATTTCTACATTGGTGACAAAGTGATCAAGTGAGATTCAAGGAGGGAAGACAAAGGCAAACATGGGAAATTTGATTTCCTATCGAAAGGTCCCTATGTCATTTATGCTTACAGAGGAAATAATGCCTTCTTCTTGAGAGAAATTGATGGTATAGATGCAAAAGGTGGGCCAGTGAATGGTCGAATGCTAAAACATTACTTTGAACTAAGCTACTAATTTTCATTTCCCATTTGTACATATTTTATTTTTAAAAGTCTAGGTTGGATTGGATGGTGATCTTTGAGTTGAAGCCTAAAGAGAAGGCCCTAAGATTTAAAAATATTTACTGTCATAAATATCAATAATGCAGATTCACAGAAGGACACTTTGCATGGTAACATCAGCAACAATTTAGAGTTCTTGACATTTCACTAGGAAATGCCATCTCCAAGTGGAGCCACTGTTAGGTTCATATACCAATAGGAGTCATAATTTTGAATGACTAAGGTTAAACCTTGTAATATTATACATACCTTTGCTTTCTGCAAATGTTTTCCATATTAAAAAATTAAAAAATGTAAAGAGGGTATGTCCTAAAAGAAAAATCAAAGGACAAAAAGAATAAGAGAAGGTAAAAAAATGAAAATATATGAACCCCAAAAAAGAAAAAGAGACCATGAAAGTGTGCAAGTCTAAATGCCACTAGTATTTACTTTTATGCATAATAATGATTGTGTGCATCTTGTCATTCATGCCACAATCCATGGTAACCAAACTGTTCAATCTTGGTTATTTCATGCTTTGAATTTTATGTTTTTAGTTAGAGAATAAAATCTGACCAAACAATGTAATCCTGGTAGATCATTAGATAGGAAGAGAAAATAAAAAGAGCTTATTAGTTTAATATGAGCCCTTAGATGATATAAGGTTAGAATTAGATAGATTAATTTTCAAAAGAAAAATGGATGATAAGGGTTTGCTCGTCTAAATGCACCCAAATAAAATGAAGAAAAAAATGGTAGGGTAAGTAATGGGTAAGTAGAAGAAAAGTTGCTAAAGTCTAAAGTTGGTTGGATCAAAACATATGCATCATGCTTAGATACATATTCCTATATGTATGACCAATTATGGAAGCAAAAACAAAGGTTGGCAAGTTAATGTGATTAACTCCCCCTCATTCATTTTTCCGCTTACTTACTAATTTCCTATCAACAAGTATGTTCTAATACTTTAAATCCTTCAAGTCAAAGAGGCTAAGAGCATTTCTCTGACTTTTTGTGGGACCGGACCCTTGGCTTAATGACTTATGGACATCAAGTGTTAGAATTCCCTTCATAGAAGTGATCGCCCTTCATCACCCTAATCAAAACCCCTTTTCCTAAGGATAAACTTCATTTTCCTAGGAAAAGTGAAAACTCCCATGTAAATCCTATTTCACTAAAAAAACCCACAAAAGACATCTTATCCTAAGTCTTAAGTGTATGTAAATAAAGTGTGCAAATATTACATTGACATTTATACTTAAGGGTATATTCACTCCACTAATTTCATATTAATTTTTAATTTAATTATATAAATCCCAAAATACCTTTTCCTGTATATTAATTAAAACCCTTATATAAATATCCCAACCCTTAGTTTAATTATAAACTATACCATTTACCCCATATCTCGAAAAAACCAATTAATCCTATCATTAAGCCCTGCCCGATCATTTTAACCCATCATTAACCTATAATTAATCCCTTATCACCAAAGTTTAAAGCATTGCCCCCCCCGAGCCCCATGCTTTTATCACACACGCACCTCCCTCACCTGACTACTGTCATATCACCATCCCCCTCATCTGACGGCCCATAGCCATATCGGCCACGCCCGATGGCTGACCTTTACCCGCCCGATAAAGTGGTTTTCCCTAGCCCCCCGACTACTATGTGTTAATGGCTGGAGTAGATTAGGTGACCCATCTGAAATACCGCTCGACCCTCATAAGCAATGCGATGGCCTGAGAAACCACCTCCTCGGTCAACCCGATAAATGACCCACTGTTCATTCATAAAATTTGCCGCCAAAAAGTGACCGTTGCTCCATAAAAAGGACGGGAAGCCCTTTTTCATCTTTTTCCACTCGTTTTCTTTGTGAACCTTTGCAAGTGCGACACCTGCAAACTTGAAAACTACCAGTTAACCCCATTCCAGTCCTCAAAGAAGCTGCAGAGACCACCCACAAAGCTCTTAGAGCCCATTCAACCTTTCGCTGTCGTCCAGAACACCAATTTAAATTCAATTCACCTAAACTCCACGTATTTGTGAGTGAATTACCAGACCCCCTTTCAAAAATTTGAAAACATTCACTCTTAAAGTATTTTAATTAAGTAAAATTAATTGAAAATTACTTTAAATTCAAAAGCCTGCAGCCAAACCCTTCTGAAAGTTTCCATTTTCCGTTTAAAAACCCTTGAATAAAACTTCAAAGCCAAATTCAAATCCATAAGAACTGAATTATGGCTGCCCCTATTGCCATGGATGTAAGACCTATCACAACTCCCCATCTAGACCTAGACCACCTTCCCCTGGTAGACAGGGATTTCCAAATTAGAGATACCAGTGCACATGAGGTCCTGCTCAAACTTCATTGTTTGAGTAGGGACAAATATCTAAACCATTATGATGAAATTGGTCTTTGGGAATCCAATTTACCCAAATACCAATTTCCCCAAGTGCATGTCTTCCCTGAAATTGTCCATATGTGCCATTCCTGCTACATTCCCAACTAGAGAGCAATAATGTCCCCTGACCAGAAAATCCTGTTTACCATCATAGTTGCATCAATAAATGAGATGTTATAGCTCCAACCAAGCCCAAACCTAACCCCACTCTCCATTGGATATTTGTTGGACCAGTACTCCAAATTGAGTCTCTCTAGGTTAGCCCAAATATTCCAGACATTCATTGTAGAAGAGCAGCATATTCCCAAATATCCCCCTCCATATGCTTCGGCCATTTTCTTTGAAAGGGGCAAGAACATTGCCACTATGATATCATGCATTTTGGGCTGCACCACTGATGAATTTGTTGATGAGCTTATCCTGGCCTTCATGTCTATTTACACCCCAAGACAACCTCCTGCTGTTTTGTCTGATTATGCCCAGTACATAGCTGAAAGAAGGCGTGAAAAGTTCACTAGAATGCACAATGAGAGATTATTTAAATACTCATATGTTCTCTACCATATGTTCCTATGCTATCAACCAGACAAATTTCCTTTCACTCTTCAGAAGCTGGATACCAGAGGACAACCCAGGTCTGTCATATTTTGGACCCCACTCTTCCACAAGTTTCAATCACTATATACCTATACAGATTTCATTGACTCTTTTGTTCATTCAGTCATGACCATGCTGACAGGAATCCCTCCACCCAGAATAAGTCAAGAGATCAAAAGGGTGCTTTAGTTTTCTAAACAAAGCAAAGTGAGAGATTGGTTCCTTTAACAAAGTCACGCAGAGATAAGAATATATGCTTGCTGGTTTGCACCATATAAACTACCCAAATACCTCCCCATGAGGTTATTTTCTCTAGAGTACTATAAACAAACAATGAATTCTAATGAGATCAATTTTGTCTCAGCGAAGAAAAGTTCACAATTTAAATTCAAAAACCAGTTAGGCCCCTTCATTTGCAATTCTAGAGAGGCAGGGGAGGAGGCAAACCAAATTTTGCAGCAAATGAAGTTCCAAAAGAGTTTCATGCGGAGGTATGACCCCTAGGAGTTTATGACCAGATTGAGAAAGAAGGCCAAGTTGGGACCTTATATTCATCACCCAATGCCAGAGATAGAAAGATATGCCAATCAATCTAAGTTGGTGGAAAACACTCTTGTAGAGAGGGATAGTACAAAGGTAGATGTAGAAAATACATTGATTGACGTAGAAAGACCACATGATGAGAGCTCGTTTCTGCAGGTACCTGAATAGCTAGAAAGAACCATGAGCACCACTCCTATCATGTAGACTCCTTAGAATGATGAAAAGAACCCCAAAAGGACCAGAGAGGAACCCTCAAGTTCGGGGATGGGCACATAAAATATGCAATATGAGACAAGTCAGAGCAAAAGGCCTCGGCTAAATCTTGTTTCAGAACAAGAAGACATGGAAGGCTCAGTAGAAATAACTAATACTGAGCTGGACAAAAGTATAGGCACAACTCTATCTGAGGAAACACAGGGACCATCCACATCATAGACCCATATTTTGGAAAGGCAACTAAGTGTAGAAGTATCCTCATTCAGTAGGCCTGCTGATAAGGATAAGGATATAAAAGATAGATATAAAGAGATCAAGATGAGAAATGAGAAACTGAAGGCCCAAAATTATGTTCAATATCTCAAACTCACACCTACCAATCAGATCAAGTTGATGTTAGCTTTCAACATCAAAGAGGGAAAACTATAGATGTCCTTCATAAAACCAACTACACAGTAGCCAAGGACATCAACAGACTACAAAAAGCTTAATTTTGAAGTGTTGGCAAGGGATATTCATCTCATAGACCAAATTAAGTTTCATAAACAAGATGGAGAAATGATTTACTGCACCCTTACAGGTAAATCCATAGCTTCCCATCAACTGTAGAATTCATTGACCAACATTTCAACTTCGTACCAGTTGGAGAAGGCCTCCTCACAGGCCAAGGATACTAGAATTAAGTCTTTGCAAGACTTAGTGACTGAATTGGGACATGATCCCAAAGACATTAAAGCCATAGAACAACTGATAAAGAAGAAGAATGATGACATTGAAACACTTAGAAAAAACTGAAGATACCTCAGCTGTAATATCCCCAAACACTGGAAGTTTTGGAGAACCAGACTACACATTAAGAATTGATGGACCTAGTCCTAAAATTGAATGATCAATTGAGGGAAACAGGAAAGGAATTGGACACTTTAATCCAATTGAAGCAGACTGATATTGCCACTACATCTGCAAATGTCATTCAAACAATTTCAACAATAGTCCCTTCCACATTGGTAGCCTCATTGGCTCCCACAACTCCTATGCCTACAACACAACCAGTTTCAACAGAGTCTACATCAGCAGTAGATGCATCAAGTGAAGAAGCAACAAAGTTCTTCAGAGCCATGGAGGAAGTGTCCTGTATGGACACTTCCTGTAGCCTGTATGGACACTTCCTCCATGGCTCCGAGGAAGTGTCCATACAGGCTACAGAGATGAATAAGCTGAAGGAAAAGGTGACAAGCTTGGAAATAGATTACAATCTTTCCAAAATCATGCACAAGGAAGAAGCCCAGAAACTAGCAAGAATGAATGAAAGATTAAAGGCCATGGAGAAAGATCTAACACTGAAGGAACCTCTTGGGAAAGCTAAGGAACTATTATGGGCCAATATCATTGACTCTGTCAATGATATTTGGCCATCCATTCAAGTAATTTTTGAACGGATAGATCTAATAAAGATAGCTACAGAAGTTATCCAAAGAGTCAAGGAAGAATTAGGAGACATGCCTGAAGATGCAACCAGACTTATCCACTTCCTCAACAGTAAAAACAAGTATGAACTTCAGGAATTGGAAATAGAAGACAGGAAAAAAAACCATTTTGGAGGTGAGAAAGGTCCTTTCCAAGAGAAACTTAATGTTGAACTTGGAGGACAAGTGTCAAAATATGCAGGTAGCAGTTGATAGATTTATGGCCAAATTTTAGATTTTGAGAGAGAAAGGGTTACCCAGTCCCTTGGTCATAAATGAAAAGCTCATGACACAGTAGCATTACAATAGAAAGATTAGAGAACTAGCTAAAGAACAGGCCAATACATCATCAATAAAGGCATTGCCAACAGGTAAGGTTCTTTACCAAACGTTTGAAAACTTGTTTTTCCTCTAGCATGAGGTAAAACACTTATTCATCACTAAGCCTACTTTTGCTAAGTACACCGAGGGAGATGAAATATATAGAAGGATGTTGAAAATCAAATTACTTGATGCTGAATGGTGGGAAAAATTGACTGACTTCCTGTAAGAAAAATGCAGTAAAAAGGTAAAAGCAAAACAGGCAGGTGAAATGATAAAGATAGGTCAGTAGGGTCAAAGAGTATCAGTGTCAAAGAGTATCAGATGAAAGCCAAAAGTAAATGAAGATTCCAACGTAAAAGATCAAACAACAAAGCAACACAAAGGGCTAAAAATCAAACTATAAAGGCGAGCAATACCACAATAAATGGGATAGCATGAAAGCAGTTCAATAGCTGTCTCTATCTTCCTGCAAGAAGATATTTTTATTCCCTAGATTAAATCTCAAGTTAGTTTGGGATATTTTGTAATAATTTTTGTATAAATACTTCACAATTTGAAGTAGGTAGGGTGGGTTCTTAGACATTTCTATAGACTTGTTGATCAAAAGACTGTAAAGCTATTCATTGAATGAGCCAGCAAGCTGGATTGATGAATAAAGGAAAGATATTTCACAGGATTCATGTGTTGAGTGAAGTGCAGACAAGTATTCTCTTATGTTATTGTTATCTTTCTTAAAGTTTTTCCACAACCTTTAATGCATTTCTGAATCTTAATGCTATAATTGGAACAATATCTCAGAATTTGTTTAATTACACTCTGTTTTAATAATTAGGCATATAAATGTTTTCAACTGATATATAAGTTAAGGAATTCTTAATTTCTCCTTAGTTTAGGTTGTTTCCTGGTAATCTAGGTCAAAGGATTCTTATTTGCCCTTCATTTTTTATTACCCTCTATTCCTTGTTTATATCCTGGTCTGAGAACCCTTAATTGTTCACTCACCCTAATTTTCCAAAGATCTGCACTTTACTCTGCTAGCTTGCCCTTTGAACACTCCCTTTAGTGAGTTGATCCAGTTCTGCTGCCCTTTTGTTGACTCCATAGCCCAATGGTCGAGATACAACATTCTATCCATTTGTTTCAAGTATCCCACCACCCAATCTTGAATACAAATAAAAAATCCCCTGAACATTTCATAAGTAGCGTGAAATCCCAACAAACAAAGCTAAATCATATAGAGAGAGCCCTCTTTGAGCATAGGTTGGCTAAAGCATATGCCCAAAAGTTGGTTTGCGGTTACCTCGGTCATTTTCTTTCTTCTAATAACTTCTAGAGAAATTTCTGAGTGATAACACTAGATGTAGAGCTTATAGAAATGAAGTATGGGTCTGTGTGGAAAATTATTTTTAGGCTTTTAATATCTCATCAATTTCGAGAGAAGATAATATCCTTGCAGCCTCCTTGGCAGTTTCTGCAAATTATATGAAAATACATGATCCTTTGCAATTACACTATCAGATTGAAGTAAATTATAGAACTTCCATCCTAGATAATTTAAGACACTAGAAAATCTTCGAAGATGATGAGTAGTTGAAGAATTTATTACAGGCCATCGATATTTTTTTTGGTTTACATGTTGAAGAAGAAAACAATGATGAAATCAAATCAAATGATTGTGACTCAGACATGAAATTTAAACAGATAATTGTTGATCATGATATCATTTAGTTATCAAATAATTATATTCCAAAGGGATTAGTCCCTCTTGATAAATTGTTTGATCAAAATGATGTATTAAAATATTCATTGTTAAATTCACAACAAAAAGATATACATGATTGTAATATTAGTGCTACAAAAGAAATCAGAAATGTTAAAAGCTTAGCCAGTTTTCCTTAGGACATAAAAGAAAAATATGCCAGTTTGTTTAAGCAATACATAGATGTATTTGCATGGTCATATGAAGAATTGAAAACCTATGACACAACTATTATTGAGCACAAAATTCCTCTGAACTGGTAGCCAGGCCATTTCAGAAAAAAATAAGGATTAACCTAATCCCGTTGCCTATTATTGAGAAAGAATAAGAAAGTCGTTGGATGCCAAAATAATTGTTCCCTTAAGATATTTTGAATTGATAGCTAACCTAGTACCTGTTAGGAAGAAAAATGGATAAATAATACTGTGTGTCAATTTTAGAAACTTGAACAAATTTTCCTCGCAAGATAATTATCCTTTACCAAAAATGGATCAATTGCTTCAAAAAGTATAAGGCTATGACATGATTTCAATGTTGGATGGTTTTTCTGGATACAACCAAATTTTAGTCAGTCAAGAAGACAGAGAAAAGACAACATTCATAACTTCGTGGGGTAATTTCCTGTATGCCAAGATGCCATTTGGTATAATCAATGTTAGAGAAACATTTCAAAGGGCCATGAATATTGAATTTTTTGTTAAGGTAAACAAATTCATAGTCATTTACCTTGATGATTTGACAATGTTTTCTGATTCTGATGCTAAACACATCAAACAGTCGAGGAAAGTTTTTGAGAGATGTAGAAAATTTGGGATTTATATTAATCCTAAAAATTCACTCTTTGTAATGAGGGAAGGAATATTGTTTGGACACATTATTTCAGAAGAGTTATATAGGCCCTAAAATAGTTTCAACAATTCAGGTAATCAGTTTCCCTAGAAATAATAAAGAAATTAAGTGATTTTTAGGAAAGATAATTTTTTTAAGGAAGTTCATACCTAATTATGCTAAAATGATTAAAGATATTACTGTAATGCCCTACTTAATCTTATCATGCAAACTTTACTAGTGTTTAAATTACCTTAAGATATTGACTTATAAATATCAAGAAATATTGGTACATACCTACATTGGTGAAACTGTAAATTTATTACTAATATAATTTTTTTTATTATTCAATTCCCAACTTACCTCCTAAAATTTAAATTTTGATAGGATATGGTTTCCTTCCATTTATTCCAATTTAAATATCCATATCCCCAAAATGTCTTCTCAAATTTACTTGGGAAAATACATGGTCCTCTCCAATTAATTACCAAATTATATATTCATATCTCATCCCCAAAATGTCCTCTCAAATTTACTTGGGAGAAAACATGGTCCTCTCCAATTAATTACCAAATTATGTATTCTTATGTCATCCCCAAAATTTCCTCTCAAATTTACTTGGGAGAAGACATGGTTCTCTCCAATTAATTACCAAATTATATATTCATATCTCATCCCCAAAATGTCCTCTCAAATTTACTTGGGAGAAGATAAGTCAAATGTAAGGATGAGGGGGTAATTATGACATTAATGAGAGGTGGTTGAGGTGGAGAAGAGAAGGGGGCATAAAAGGGAAAGGATGAAGGGAGGAGAGGGGATTCTTGGTCTTGCTTTTGGTTTTGGAGGATTTGTTTGAGAGTAAGGTGGGGAAGAGAGAAGGGAGAAAAGGAGAGTATTGTTTATTTTGGACACACTACATCTAGTTGGACTTGGGCTTAAAGGGCTAGGGAACCTGTGGAGGTTTCCTAGGCTAGGAAATACTTCTTATTTGGCTGGGATGTAAATCCAGTCGGTGGTCAAGAGGAGCATCCCAACGGGATCAAGAGCTCAGGGGCATCTCAACCATGCTATCAGAACATGTATTCCTTTATTTATAGATTACTCATATAAGTGATTGAAATGAATTTCTCACTATTTAATTGTTGGAAATAAATTTTAATGGTAAATTATCATCGATTAAATGTTTAGTTAGAAATAAATTATTCCCTTTTTATTGTATTTGAAATTAGAGAATTTATTTATGTTAGAGGACCCTAGGAAGGAGCCTCACACGTGGTATTAGAGCAAGTTGATCCTGCAAAATATGTGGGTTATATTCCCACGAATCTTCTGTTGTGTCACTTTGATGTGCTATTTATACATAATTCACATTCATTAACATAGCTTCAGTACGTTAGGTGCTAAGGCATATAAAACAAATACTTTAACATTAGACCCTTCATCTTCTTGTGCGAGATAATACTAAAAGTAGTAGTATTCAAAAAAAAAAAAAACAAACTAACTTTTGAAAAACATTCTGTACACTTAATTTCTTAATCAGAAGAATGCTTACTAAGAAGAGAAATGGGAGATAAATTAGTAGCTAAAGCTGCTTGAACCTGTGAAGTTGCAGCTTCCTCCACTGAACTCAAATCAGATACTTAATCATCCAAACTATGTTCAAAACTCATAGTTTTGCCAAAGAATCAACAACAGAACATGCTTGCCTTAATTGTACATGAAAATTCAAAAACATCTCCACAGTAGGCTGAGGATTATCTGGCTTTTCCAATGCACACATCTCTGCAAACATGCTCAAGCATCGAATTACACTATCTGTTGCTGAATTGTAAAGCCTCAACTGCAGCCACAACTACTGCATCTCGGTGTCCTAGAGAATCCTTTCCAAGTTTCACAAGAGTTGATGGGAGTGAAGCCCATGAAACACTTCTGTCGGTCCATCTTTTCCTGTTAAAAACTTCTTTGACTAAATTGCAAGGAACATTGCCATTAGAGGATGGTGCAGTAATTTTTTATTTTTTATTTTTTTTTATTTTTTTTATGTCGAATTAGTAGCCGATTTTGTAGGTTCAGACATTGTTGCTGTCTTTGAAGCTAAAGCACTTGAACTGTAGTCCTTTGGGGATGATTTACTATTCCCGGGAGACTTCTTGTTGAGAGAAAACTACATGTAATTGCCTCCTACATGTAATTATGCTCAACAATTCCATCATTACCTCAGCAATACACTCGAAAAAAATAAATCTAATTCTCTTTCTAAAACCATGAGAGGTTCCTTAGATTTTGCACTGACATTGATTATCAATCTTATCAACCAATGCCGATAAGACCAATCTTTCTCATTGTTTAGAGCATAGGAAAGAACAAGTGTTGACAATTGAAGCTCTGCCCCATAAAACTTCATTGATTTCTTTTTGTGATATAACCTATTTCCTGGAATTCCAAGCACTAGCATAGTCACAACTTAATATCACAACAAATTTGCTATGCTCCAAAAGTGCAGCTTACACAGAGTGTAAATCCATTGTACTTCTATGCTCTCTGAGAGTTTCTGAGTAATTAATTATTTTTGTTTCTTAATCATATTTATTTGGATTGTGGATTTTGAAAATATTCTGAAGTGGAAGCAATAAAAGTGAGGTAAACAGACTACATCAGACGTCGACATGCATAAGTCTCAGTAGTTCATAGGAAATGAACTTCTCTGAAATAACATCACAGGTAGGGACTATGTTGAGATCTGTAGCACTGGGGAGAGCCAATGTGGCTGCTCATCTTATAATAAAAATGAATAGAAGTAATATAGAGAGATAGTATGAATGAAGTTTGCACAAAGCATAGATATGCAATCCCCTAATATGAAGAAAAAAAATTGTCCTCTGCACTATTTTCAGAGCTTGCCAGCTACATGCCTCATATCAGTAGATCATATTAGATCTACTGATAAGGTTTGCATCCAAACACATCGCTGCAAGTTGTGAAACTTTCTCATCAGCACATCACCATCAACAGGGCAAGAATCCTTGAGCTAAGGATCGATCTATGATCTTAGTTTGCCCAAATAAAGACTCGATGAGCGACACCCTCGTGTACTCCTTCGCAACATCATAATGTAATTTCACAGGATCCTGCCAACACCAACCCAACAACAAACACATCGGTCTTCTGAGAAATAACACCATTTCAGGCATATTCTTGAGCCACGTAAACCTGTGTACCAACAATTTTCTTAGTGGACAAATTCCAGTAATCCCCAACAGTGCCCCAAAACTCTACTCGGTAATCTCTATGCATGAAGATGCTCTAAAAATGGATTCACCGCTTAATTTATAGGTACCACAATGGGAAATCATTGCCCTAAAACCATAGGCTCACATTATTGGATTTCATGTATTTGTGAACATAACGCAAACCTTTATAATGATGAACATATTCAATCGCTTGAACGATGTCCATCCGGGAAAGCCATGAAGATAACACAATATATCCAAGGATTTCATTACCACTCAGAGCTCCCCTCAGGATTGTATACTCCGCATACTCGTACATAAGACAAATATTTCCCCCTGACCCACACACACTCAAAAGATCAAATTAAAACTGAAAGAATTAGAGCAATAGTTTGTTAAGAGAGAAATTTGAATGTAAAGAAAAGCTATGGCCCACTGCCAGCATACCTGTCCAAACATATTTGTTATATCTACATGTGGAAGTTGAAAATCGTTCTCTACATTGGTGTTTCCAGGGTTTTAGGCTTTGAAATGAAGCGGGTCTAGGTTAAGATTTTGTGGGTTCCATATATGAATACACCTTTTATCAGTATCTTTTTCGCTTGAAATGAAGCAGGTTAAGTAATTGTTAGTGGGTTTTATTTGGCAACCTTCGGTCACTGGTTTCAATCCTCATTCAAGTCACTATGAACACAGACATTGATTTTCCCTAATAATGCCAGTGGGCATGTAGCAGGAGCCCCATTGTACACTGCCCTGGCTTCCAAAATATCAAGCATGTATCAATGTATAAGATTTGCGATGCATATTGCAACTTTTAACACATAGATTTACAACATAAATCACAACGACCACATGCTATATTTTTTTTTGACTATTTTCATATTGAAATAAATAAAACTATTATCTCACTTTTAATGCCATGAGTAGAAAACATTATATTTTCTCAAATGTTCATCACTCTTTGTGAATAACTTACTTTAAAAATGTTTTTTTTGTCTTATTTGAATAATTTCATCTCATCCTCGCATGAAAAGCATGTCCTTCACCAATATGGGAATATTACAATCACTGTAGCTGGCTAACCACACTGAAATTAGAATCCTTCGGCTATGAAGCCGCGAGTAGGGGTAATCTATGCCCCCTGTTATCCCCTGGAAAAAAACCCTTAGACAGAGTGTAATCGAAGATGTCTGGTTAACTGCTAGGGGGTGTGTCTTATCTCTTAGTTACAATCCCACCCCTTTTCTAGTCTGTTTCTTACTAACGTGGGTCCCTAAGGGGTATGTAGCTGGAATTTTTAATGCTTAGAAGGAAGTCCCTCAAACCTGCAATATATTTTGCTGTTTTATTTAGATCTGTAACTAGTTTCCTTAAAACCAACAAACTCAAAGTGAGTATTGTGACATAGATGTTCAATTCAGCTCAAAATACAATAAATCCACTATAGTCTTCCTCGATTTCTGCAAGAATCAACACAGAGCAACAAGCTTTTGTGCTTTGAAATTTACCAAAATTTAGCTTTATAATTAATATATATATAATTTATATATATATAATATATATATAAACAAACTTTGTGTACTTGCATTTTGATTTCTAGCTTATATTATATCTATGATTGATAGTTAACAAAAAAAAGATTCCATGGACAACAATATATATATATATATATATATATATATTATATATATATATATATATATATATATATAAATTATAATATATAATATATTATATATATATAATATATATATAATATATATATATATATATATATATAATATATTATATATATATATATAATTTAGGTATATTATATAATATAAACAAAACTTTGCAATTACTTGCATATTTGATTTCCAACTTATATATATTCATGATTGAGTAGTTAACAATAAAAAAAGAGATTCCCAATGGATACAAACACTATGAATCACGTGTTAATTCTCATGATATTTGTTAAATCGCCTCTACTAGTTGGTGGTCAATCCCCTTGATGTTACTCATGAATCGTGCATTATTTGTGATTCAACGAATCCACATTATTATATTTTATGGTCAATCCCCTCCATCTCAATCGGTAGAAGTCTTGGTTGTTTAGAAAAATGGAATAATTTTTAAGATAGTGAGTGATATTGCAATTATAAGTTTAAAAGTGATTATATATTAAATTTATTATGATTTTCTTAGCATAATGGAATAGTGATTGTTAGTACAAGCTATCCTATAAATTTGAGGCATTAAGTTGTTTTAGGAATACTACTAAATGATGGTCATTTACTACTTATTATGCTGCAATCAAATGTCCACTCTAATGAGCTACACAATTTTATCCTCGAGTCTTCAATTTTCACGTGATTTTTTTTCTCTGAGACTTTTAAAATTAGACCTCATTATTTAGGAGTTATTTGTCCCATTTACATTTTTTTATTTATGGGAATGTAGAGGTTTTGAGCGAAAAAAGAAAAAGAAAAAAGAACACCCAACTCCATTGCATTGCATCAAACATAATTTTCTTTTCTTTTAGTAGATTTTAATACATTAAAGTTGTCAAAATGTGAACAACAATAGATTGGTATGTTAGAATCACTTACAATATACAATATTATTATCTTAAAAGCATGTAGTGCTAGCCATTCTATATAAATCAATTGGATAGTATACATCTAACAATTAATGTCAATATTGAGTTGATTGAGACAGCAAGGCATCCACTTGAAAACTAATCTAACATTGTTGATGGAATTTCAAAAGGGCACCTAGTATAAATAATGTGATTAAAAATGGTAAGATAATGATGATGTGAATGCTCAAAATATATATAAGATGGATTTAGGAGGATTGTTTAGGGATATCTAAAGATATTTGGGGGTGACTAGCAGTGCATGGTAGTACTTGCTTAGATAACAATAGGAGAGGATTTAGTAGACCCACGGTTATCATCTCTATATTAGAAATAGTCGTTTACAAGTATAACAAAAGGAAAACTTGCATATATCATTATGAAAAACATGTGTGAGCTGAGTAAGAATTGACAAGGCCCTAAGTTGTGCTAATAAGTCTTACGTATCATACAGATATTTGAAAAATTCAAAATGGCGAGGACGCAAAGAAATCAAGGTCAAGGAGAGTCATCACAAGGACCTCCTACAAATAACCCATTACCTTCACCAGAGTTGACTCTCTTCTTGCATTCCCTAGAAGCAATTAATAAGACCTTAAAAGGGCGCCAAACAATTGAAGTGGAAGTTGAGCACCCTCCATCAGGATTAGGAAATCTCGAGGGATCAAGAGACTCTGATAGAGGACCTCCAAGTGAGGACATTACTAGGGAGCTCCAAAATATTAAGCTCCCAAAGTTTGTTGGAGGTCATGCCAATGAAAGTGCAGAAGCCTGGTTAGAAGGAATGAGAAGGTTCTTCGCACCAAGGGATTATAATTCTACTTCAAAAGCTAAAATGACAATATTCCAACTTAGAGATAGTGCTCTGAATTGGTGGGGTAACTTAGAGCATCAGCTACATCTCACTCTGGACACAGTTACTTGGGAGTTATTTGAGGAGAGATTAAGGAAAAAGTACCTACCAACATATTATGAAGAACAACAGCTAGGAGCCTTCCATGCCTTGGTACAGGGAAATCGTATGGTAGAAGATTATGAAATAAGATTCATGGAATTTTTCAAGTATGTCTCCTACATGGATACTGACTAGTGCCAAGCAGATCATTTTATTTATGGATTGAACCTTAAGATTAGGGCAATGGTGTGGATTTTGAAACCATCCTCAGTTGCAGAAGCTATGGAATAGGCTCGTTCTGTTGAAGAACACTTAGACTTAAAGAGTGGAAACAAAACCATTTTTCCACGCCAACCAAGGTTTATGGGGAAGGCCCCTTGTACCTTCCCTAGGGGAGAAAGTTTGAGGCCACCTCCATATGAAAACAGGGTTGTACCCAGAGAATCGATAGTGGGGATTTCAATGCTTACTAGTGCAACTTCACTTGCCATTTCAAGGGCACGTGCCAATCAAGGTCATATGTGAGGAGAAACAAGTAGGGGCAGGGGTACCAAGGGAAGGAACTCTTTCCAAAGAGCTCCACAACATTCGGTTCAAGGTGTTATGTTTCTATACCAGTAGGAGTCATAATTTTTGAATGGCTGAGGTCAAATCTGTAATATGTACATACCTTTGCTTTCTGCAAATATTTTCCATATTCAAAAAATCAAAAAAATAAAAAAACGTAAAGAGGGTATGTCCTAAAAGAAAAATCAAAGGACAAAAGGAATGAAAAATGTCAAAAAGATGAAAAAATGAACCCCAAGGAAAAAGAAAAAGACCATCAAAGTGTGCAAGTCAAAATGCCACTACCATTTACTTTGATGTAGAATAAGAAGATTGTGTGCAGCTTGTTACCTTTGCCACAATCCATGGATAGTCAAAATGTTTAAACTTGGCTATTTCATGCTTTCAATTTCATGTTTATAGATAGAGAAATAAAATCTGACCAAACAATGTAATCTTGGTAGATAAGCAGATAGGTAGAGTTAATAAAAGGAGCTCAACTGTTTAATCTGAGCCCTTAGATGTAATAAGGTTAGACTTAGATTACTTTTTTAAAAGGAAAAGAAAAGGTTTGATAAGGGTTTTCCAGCTTAAGTGCACCCTAATAAAGAGTAGAAAAAATCGTAGGAAGAGTAGATGGGTAAGTAGTTGAATGGTTGCAGAATTGTGATGATTGATTAGACAAGATCATATCATTTACCTTCATCATCAAATTTCTAAAGTATGGTTGATAAATGAGAATTTACTAAAGTACACAAAGTCAATTGATTAACCTCCCTCATTCTTTACATTTTTCACTTAACTAATTTCCAAAGAAAATATTAAAGTACCTAAAACCTTAAATTAAAGGAGCTCAGAGCATTTCTCTGACTTCTAGAGGGACCAGACCCTTGACCCAATAATTTATAGGTCCTAAGTACTAAAAGTCCCCTCACAAGCATTCACCCCCTCCATAATTCACTCATTTTCCCTAAATACCCTTTTTCCCTAAGGATAAAACCTTAGAAAAGTGATCACCCCCCAAGCAAACCCCTTTTCCTAAGAAAACCCACAAAAATGCACTTAACCTAAGTTATAATGTTCTATGTAAAAAGAAAAATTACAAAAACACATTATGCTTAACGCACTTCGTTTATTCTGCCTCCATTTCATATTAACTTTTAATTTTATTTATATATTTCCCAAAAATACCCCCTCCCGTATGTATTTATTAAATCCATTTAGTTTTAATATCCCATCCCCGAAGTTTGAAACATAAACTTTATCAATAAATAATTAATGGGTTAATTAAGTAAATCAAAGGCTAATTAATAACCAAAACCCTCCACTGAATAAAAGAGATTAATTAATCAATCAGTGGTTAAATTAATAATCTATCCCTGCCAATGAAATCACCCTCGATGTCATTAAACCTCCATAATCCACAATTAATTACTCCTGCTGTGCTTACACCTCTGCCAAGCCCCTCCATTAAATGTCATACCAAATCCCCACCCCGATCACCATACGATTTGGTCCCTTTTGATCCAACGGTTGACGATCATATCGGGCAGCCTCCGAAGGCCGACCTTTACCCGCCCGATATGGGTGGTTTCACTATTCACCTCGCTGATATGTGGCGCCTGATGAATGGCATCGGGTGGCCTCCCCCTAAAACTGCTCGGGCCCAAAAGTAGTGCGATAGGAACTTGCTTACCGCCTCCCGCTAGACGACAA
The DNA here is from genome assembly GCA_000404065.3 of Pinus taeda. NCBI lineage: Eukaryota > Viridiplantae > Streptophyta > Pinopsida > Pinales > Pinaceae > Pinus > Pinus taeda. The sequence goes on along the minus strand of APFE030704931.1, from coordinate 98,134 downwards.
AACGTCTCATCCCCCACTTAACGCAAAATGTACGTTTCCTCGCGTACCTGCCAAAACAGTTGCCTTTGTGAATAAAACTAAAAAAATCATTGCTTTTAGTTTTATCGTGAAAAAGACCACTCAGACCTCCATGCAAGCACCAGAGTACATGCAACCATCAACCCACGTCCAATTGCCAACTTGCTGAAGATGCTGAAACTCCAGACCACCTCTTAGTCACATGCACTTCCTGCAAACCGTGCACAGTCACCCACCAAACCGTTCAGAGCCAAAACCAGGTATTTACCCAAATTCACTGAGAAACCCTATTTTATTTCCAAACCTTTACTCAATTGTTTTAAATTACTAAGTAATTTAGTGAATATTTTCCGAGTGACTCCAAAATACTCTGATTTAGACCAGTTTTCCCCAATTTTATAGAAAACCCTTTGCCCTCATCCTTGAATCCACAAGAACCAAGGATGGTTGCACCAGTTGCATTAAATATCCTTCCCATTTCTACTCCTCATAGAGATTTAGACCATCTCCCATTAGCAGATAAAGACTTTCAAATTAAAGAAATCTCTATTGAAGAAACCCCATTGAAATTGTGCTACAGATATAGAGACCAGTACTTGAACCATGTAGATAGAATAGGTCTTTGGCAATCAGGTTTACCCAAGTACCAATTCCCCAGAATTCACATTTTCCAAGAGATTATCCACTATTGTCATATGAACTATAGTCCCAGCCAGAGGGCAGTGATGACCCCTGACCATTCTGTATTGTTTACCATCACTGCTGAGTCCATAAATGAAATGCTGCAGTTACAACCAGGCCAAAACTTGACCCCTCTTTCTGTTGGATATTTTCTTAACATATTCCTTACACTCACCTCAATCAAACTTGCTTAGTTATTCCAAACCTTCATTAGGGAAGAACAATACATTCCAAAGGATCCTCCACCATGCAAGTCTACCATATTCTCTGATCTTGGCAGAGACATCATAGAAATGATATCCAGTGTCTTAGACCAAACTACGAGTGAATTTGTTGATGAAATTATTATAGCCTTTATGTCCATTTACACTCCTGGACAACCCCCAGCCATCATGTTTGACTATGCTAAGTTCATTGCAGATAAGATGCATGGTCAATTCATGAGGATGGATAATGAAAGAGTGTTAAAATATTCATCAGTTTTATATCATCTTTTCCTGTATTATCAAGCTGATAAATTCCCAATCACACTCCAAAAGCCTAATACCAGAGACAACCCTAGATCAGTGGACTTTTGGACTTCATTAATCCACTTGTATGACTTTTCATATTATTATACTGATTTCATAGATCTCTTTGTAAACCTAGTGGCAACTATGTTATTAGGAAGTCCTCCCCAGAGAATTAGTGCAGATATCAGGAGGGTCCTACAGTTGTCCAAACAATATAGAGTGGGTGATTGGTACTTATACCAAAACCACACTGAAATCAGAATATATGGATGTGAGTTGGCTCCCTACAAATTTCCAAAATACCTCCCCATGAGATTGTTTGCTCTGGAGTACTATAGGCAAATGATTAATTCAGATGAGGTGCATTTTGTGAAGGCCAAGAACAAGCTCAACTTAGGATAAAAGATCAGTTTGGCCCCTTCATATGTAACAATAGGGAAGCAGGAAAGGAAGCAGAAGAAATCCTCCAAAGGCTGAAAGTGAAACAAATTTTTATCTAGAGATATGACCCTTTAGAGTTCATTTGCAATAGGAGACAAAGAATAAATTATCTTCTTATATCCACCATAGAATTCCTGAAATTGAACAGTATGCAAATCAGCTAGAATGGGTGGAAAACACTTTGGTAGACCGAGATAGCATAGAAGTTGTTGTCAATAATGTATTGATTGATTTAGAAAGAAGACTTGATTAAGATTCATTTGTATAGGTGCTAGGAGAATCTTAATCTCAAAGGCAATTACAAGAACACAACGGGCAAACAACAAAAGAAAGACCTCAAGAGAAAGAGGAATTAGAGCAGCCAAAGATATCAGAAGAACTTTCTTAGCCAGAACATATCATGAGTAATCCACCTATTTTACAGACTCCTCTAAATGAGGAGAAGAATCCTAAGAGAGATAGAGAGGAGGCCACTCCTTTTAGCAGACCTGTTGCCCAAACTTATGTCAAGAGGCAAAGGTTGAATCCATTTTCAGAACAAGAGTTTACTGAAGAAACAACTGGAACCCCAGGTATAGAAAGAATAGAAAGTTGGAAAACCACTCCCTCTCGAGGTACACAAGAACCTTCCACTTCACAGGCTCAAATGCTAGAGAGACAATAGAGCATGGAAGTATCCTCATTCAAAGCTCCAACTGGCAAGAGCCAAGATATTAGAGAGAAATACAAAGAAATAAAGGCCAGGAATGAAATATTGAAGGCCCAAAGCTACGCACATTACCTAAAAATGGCTCCTACTAATTAGAAAAGGCTAATGTCAACCTTTGATGTGAAAGAGGGTAAAATGCAGATGACTTTCATGAAGCCAACTACACAATAGCCTAGGTCAATTGCATATTACTTGAAAATAGACTATGAAGTATTGGCAAAGGATATCCATCCTATTGACCAAATAGTTACATAAGCAGATTGTGGAAATGGTCTACTCCACCTTGACAAACAAAGCAATTGCAGCTCACCAACTCCAAAATTCGCTGAATAACATATCAATGCAATTTTAGTTAGAGAAGGCCTTTTTGCAGGCCAAGGATACCAGAATAAAGTCCTTAGAGGACTTAGTCATAGAACTGGGGCATGATCCCAAGCATGTGAAAGCTGTAGAAAATCTTATTAAATAGAAAAATGATGACATAGCTGCACTGAAAAAGTAGCTCAAAATTCCTCCTCTTCATCATCCTTAGACAGTTGAAGTACTGGAAATTCAGAAGGAGGAAGAGCTTATGGACTTAGTCCTTAAGTTGAATGAACAACTGAAAGAAACAAAAAAAGAGCTAGATAACATGATACAATCTAGACAAAGTGAGTTGGCCACCACTCCTTAGACTGTAATTCCTACAGTCTCTATAGCAGTACCCTCCACATTGGCTGCTTCATTAGCACCCACAGTTCCACCAGCTATAGCTCTACCAGTTACAGGTACATCTACAAGTGCAGGAACATCCACAGAAAAGACAGCTGAATTGCTAATATCCATGGGGGAAATGACCATCTAGGCTATTGAGCTCAAAAAACTTAGAGAAAAAGTGTCATGTTTGGAAACTGATTGCAAACTTTCACAAATACAACAGAAGGAATAAGCTCAAAAGAATCAAAGAATGGGAGAAATAATAAAAGTCCTTGAAAAGGACTTGACATTGCAACAACCACTTGGAGATATAAAGGAAATTCTTTGGGCCAACATCATTGACTCTGTTATCACTGACAAAATTTCAAAAAACAATTTGGACAACTTGTATGGTTTCAAAGTTGTAAGTCAATCTTGGTCAAGTCATTTTTCAAATTTCAAAAAAGGAGCCAAGTATTTTCAGTTATGATTATGTTTGGGTTCATCTATG
>APFE030704931.1:77914-89694 GCA_000404065.3 Pinus taeda | reverse complement strand
TGGTTTTCCAAATCCTATGCCAAAGGTTGATTGGTTAGAGGATCTTCCAATATTCAAAGATGAAAAGAAAGACAATGCTGCTCTTCATTTGGTTAGGTTCCATATGCATGTACATAGTCTTAAGGTTAATTTCCCATAAGATTGTCTCATGAGGATGTTTATGACCACTTTAGAAGGAAAATCATGGTCTTGGTATAAAAGCTTGGAAAATGGTTCAATATATTCACTTGCTAGTTTTCACGATGAATTCTATGAGATGTATAAAGAATGTCATCCTTCCTTATTGTTGCTCAAAGATTGTTGTAGACATTCTTTAAGTCTTATTCAGTACTTGGAGGATTGTTATGGTTATGATGAATTTATGGATGAAGAAATTTTAGAGGCTCTTCATAACAATGCATTTCAACACCAAGAAGAAAGTATAACATCTCATGAAATGCAACATGAAAATCAACAGGGGTTTACTTATGAAAACCATGTTCAATCCTCTGATATTGATGTAGAGATGCAGGAGTCTTCTCAATCTTCGAATCATAATGAAGATGAAAATGATTACACATAACAAGAAGAAATACTGGAAGATAGATTTTATAATCCTCAGGCAGAGGAAAAGGTTGTTCAATTTTGTGTTTCCTTGCAACAGCTTACATCAATGAATGATCATAATAAGGAGGAAAATTACATTGTTTGTGGGAACCATTTAGAAGAGCAGTTGGATAGCACATCAAAGGGGTCTTGTGTGGTTGAGAATCAGTTGTCTGAAGAGGTAGAGTGTTATGATGATCATCAAAATAATCATCTCTTCTTTGACCCTATAAGTGAATACATGGCAAAGCTTTGCACACCAGTATTTCATTTTCATTTGCATTATGAAGATCATATACATTATAAGTTGATTTGGTCATCTCATTATTATGGTTATTTTGAAGTTGAATGTAGTCAAGAGCCTCCAATATCAGAAAGGACAATTGATTGGCTTTATTGGAAATATCATGTTGCCTGACCTAAAGTGGAAATTGCAGCTAGTAGGTAGGTAGGAAAATGCAAATAAGCTCAAGGTTGACTGAGAATTTTTTTAAATAGATATAGATTTCTTTTTCATACATTGATCATCAAGCTTAAGCCCGAGGTGAAGGCCCAAGAAACTTAAAGGAGATGCTTGTCAAATAAATTTTTGTTTATCATAAAAATATAAGGCACTCGAACTGCAAGTTCTTAGTGAACCGCAAGGGCACATTATCCCAAGTGGAGCCACTATTATCACTAAAAAGATTTCAAAGGAAAAGGGTAAGGTAAGTGAGAATTGGTCTTGGTTATTCTCAAGCTCCTTTCATGCATAAGAAGCACTTGGCAAACTCAGGGTCAGCATACATCAGAGTTCTTTGAATGCTCAAGCAAGGCATGTAAGTTTTGAACAACTTCATGGTAGATGGAAAGGCCATTTCAAGCAAAGGAAAGATCAAGAGAGTTGAATTGGCATTAAAACTGTGTTTTGGTGATTACACAACAGTTTTGTAGTGCACTACAAAACTGCTGTAGCTACATATTTTAATGAAGTTGACCAATTTTGAGTGACAAAGGGAAAATATTTTTGAAAGGATGTTTATGAAGATGATCATTCATTGATGTAAGTTTTGTTCATGATGCTTAAGGTAGCTTCAAAGGGGTTTTGGGTCAAGTCTACAGTGTATGTAAAACAAGATAATCCAATGCAATTGTATGAAGAACAACCGGGGTAACTGAAGCAACCTTTTTCAGGAGAAAAACGGTTTTAAGTAGTCAACTTCCAGGAGGTCTCCAGATCAACTGAAAGAATATTTTGGAACATTTACAGAGGTTTTTATTCCTAACATACTTAAATACACAAGCCTCTTTCATTTTATTCAAATTAATTATGAGCTGGGAGAAATGGGTGATTAAACTTGCGCTACGAAACTGCTGTAGGTGCAAGTTTTTCACAGGCATATTTCTCTGTTTTACACCGGTTTCTCAAAGGAACATTCTGGGAGGTAGGGACGGTGTTTCAAAAACACAAGAGAGGTTTTTGTTTCGTACGGATTGGTTCACAAAAACCTCCTTCATTTTCCTCAAATACATCATGAGCTGGGAGAAATGAAGGACCAAACTTGCGCTACGAAACTGCTGTAGGTGCAATTTTTCACAAGTATATTTCTCTGTTTTACACCTGTTTTTCAAAGACACATTTTGGGCGATAGGAAAGGTGTTTCAAACAACCAAGAGAGGTTTTTGTTCAGAACGGACTTTTTCACAAAAACCTCCTTCAGTTTGTCCAAATACATTTTTTATCAGAAGTTATGAGCTCTGTCCCAAGACACATTTTTCAGCCAGAACAGAGGAAGGAACAGTCTCCTAGTTTCTAGGAACATCAAAGGGATGAGTCATCAAGGGCCAGCTGGAAGGTTATGAGCACCATCAATTTCGACTTCATGGAGTTTTAGGTGTCAAATAATGTTTTAAATGTTTAGATAAGGTTGTTGTAATCATGATGAAGAGATAGAATCCTAATTGTCTTAGGTCTCTAAAATTGCTAGTTAGCAGTCAGTTGTATTTATTAGTTAGTTTTAAATGTTAATAGGTGTCATCATAGCAAGGAGAATTTGACTTTCCCTCATGCTAGAGGATTAATATCAATTAGGTAGAAGAGCTCTATAAATAAGAGAAAGAGCAATGTACAAAGGGTTGGAAATTTTATTGAAAAAGCTCTGATATTTGGCTTATGTAAAGACTCTTTTAGTAATACAAGTTTGGCTTTGCTTCTCAGGATTCATGAGGGATTTGATGTTTCAGAATATGTTGTGTTATTCTTTTCCTAATATTTGCAGTGGTATGAATGTATAATCACTCAGAATTCACTGAATGTGCTCTGACTTCCTGTATACATTCATAGACTGTACTGTGGTCCCATATCTTCTTGGTATGTTCTGAATGTGTTGAATGTTGAATGCCCTGACTTCTATGTAAGGTTAATACCATTGTTATACTAAAATGATGTTGACTCCATAAGCCCAATGGATAGTTGCTAAATGTGTTTCCACCATTCATATTTTTACTTTTGTTTCACAAGAGTTAGCCATCTTAACTATAATCAAAATCATTAACTCCTTTTTGAGAGAGCCCTCTCAGGTTGAGGAGGCTAAGCCTCAGCCTAAAGTAGGTTTGAAATAGTTACTTAGAGTCAACCTGATCAGCAACCTATTAGGACCTGATTTTGAGATAACAGGCCCTACCAGACGGTTGCCCGAGGCGTCCAGGGAAATGAGCTTTTGGTTTTTTCCAAGCTTTCGCGGGACTGTGCTGGTAAGAGAATTGGTCCAGATCATCAGTGTTTGCAGCTTGGGCAAGTCTGTGATTCTGCGTGGAACCCATCTTTCCACTTCAGACTTCTAAGCTCCCAGAAATGATTGAACTCACGACATTTCCATTTTTACCTTTCACTTACAAAGCGAACGAAATAGCACTATGTTATGGATAAAGGTAGTTGTGTTGCACCTTTTCATTTTCTTTGACACTGAGAATGGAAACATCGACAGCTGCATCATCATAGAAGCACAAAATGAAAAGCGAGGAATTTTGTAAATATCAAACATGAGGGGGATTCTAACGCGAAAGGGGGACATTATTCTTTTGAATTGTCATTACAGTTTTTTGTTTTTTAAACTTGCAGAATTTTTTTTTTTTTTTTTTTTTTTTTTTTTTTTTTTTTTTTTTTAACTCACATAATAAAATAGTGGGTGCTATGTTATCATTCGAAAGAATTTAAATAATTTGATAGGTTACTTATAAGAATCCTAATAATAATAATAATAATATCTATTTTTAAGGTCACAGCCAAGCCAGACACCAAATTGTTGTATGAGACCCCCTTGTTTGTGGGATAAGGGACACACTTCCGCACAGTGATTTGATTTCTAAGTCTACGAAGGCATACATACTCTACCCCCCTCTGGTTTTGAACTCGTGACCTCTTAGGAGGAAACACATGCTCTTAACCATTAGGCCCACTCAAGCTGTATCAATAGGATACCAAGTATTTCTTTTCACTACTCACATTAAAATAAATTTACATCATAATCATTAGAAAATTTAATATTATTTCCTGTGACCACTCAAAGTAAACTAAATTTACAAGATATTCACTTAAACTATTAATATTCTCTGAGGACAAGAAAATATGGCAAAGTCTTATCGAAGATTTTTCTAGGAAAGGGATGCCTAGAGATTGTATATAATTTCTCGGGCATCTCTTCACGTACGAAGAGAATCGTGGTGGCAATAGATTTGGCATGCTGGTAAGAAGAAGGATCTTGGCTATCCAAAGAAAGTTGGTGTTGCAAGCACGTTTACACTTTGTAGCTTAAATGAATGTTAGAAATACTCAAGGTTTAATAACTAGTTTGAATTAGATTATTCATGGAGACGTAGAAGATTTTCACCATTAACCATGAAGGTTTTCTTGCAGTCGTTTGAGGGACACATGGAGGATCAAGGGAACTTCAATTTTCCCGGATGCAAGGGCTACCATCCCCTCAACAAATGGTAGATTGGGATTTTAAATTGGTAGACATGCATGCAAACTCCAATAAATGAGTAAGGTTTTTGAAGTAAAAGGCATGCATGCAAACTCTAGTTAATGAGGTTAATGGAACTCCGGTAAAACTGAATTGAAAGCTAGAGATCATCAAGGTTTAACAGTTAGTTTTGAATGAGATCATCAAGGTTTAAAAACTAGTTTTAAATCAGATTATTCATGGAGGTTTAACCCTGAAGGTTTTGTTGCCATGGAGGATAAGGGTGCTTCAATTTGCCCGATGCAAAGGCCACCATTGCCTCAATCCCTTAACACTTGCTAGATTGGGTTTTTAAAGTGGAGGAATTTTATATGCATCAAATTTCAAGAGAAAGTTCACATTTCAAATTAAAAGATTAATTACATTTTGGCTTTTCAATATTCACAAATTAAAATAAATTAATATTTTCATAGATAAATGGAAAATCATTTTAAATTTTATGTATATCTCACACATCACAATTTTTATTGTGTTAAGTTGTGAAGATCTACAAATCTTCCTCAAAATATGAAGTACATTTCAAGGATCTTTAAAAATATAAACTTTAAGTACATTTCAATGAGTGTACATAGATGACATTGGTTCACCCGTATTACAATTCATATAGAAATCATATCTATTTACTTAAGCTCTACACATGAATCAAATGGGGGAGAATTTCATTGGATCATTTACTTATAGTATATATAGGAACCATATGGAGGAAATTCAGTAGAATCATTTACCTTTTCATCTAATATGGATATCATTCCTCAATACAATGAAATTGTTTTTCTTTCTTACAAGACTCAATTATTGACATAATTGCAATGAGTTTAACAAAATAAAAATAAAGATATAGTATTATTTTATAGATATCATTGTAATCTCCAATAAATAAAAAAAAAACAACTATTTAAAACCGAACCAGCAACAACACAATTTTCCATAAAATAAATATACCTTACAAGAATATTTTTCCATAAGAATTATGGAGTCAATGATTAGTGCACATGTGCATTCCTAGCATGGCACAAAATAAATAGGCATAAATAAAACAAGTTGGTGATATTGATAAATGCAAGAAAGCTAAGAAAGTAGAAAATGAATCGAAGAGTAGGACGTAAGACAATCCACATTTTTAAATCCAAACACTAAGAGGGTAGCGCGTTGACTAGAATTGAAATTGAAATTGTTTTTATCTACGAATCACAAAATATTTCACCACAACCAAAGTTTTGATCTTCAATTCCCATTACTAAGACACAACTATAATAAATTATCAAGATATGAAAAAAATTGTTTAGAATTCATATATATATAATGTTATATATATATGTAGTATTTATTATGTCTTTATGTATGTATTGTATGTATTTGTATGTATTGGTATGTATGTATGTATGCATGCTATGCATGCCAGATGTATATGTATATGTTATGTATATTCATATACAATACATATACAATCACATAACACACACACACAAATATATTATTATATATATTATATATATATATGGGTAAACATATATAAGTAAATTTTATCGAAAAAATTTAGAAATGGTTTCTAGCAAATTTGATAACAACTTCTATTTTATTTCATTTATATGGATGTATACACATATAATATACATATACATATACATATATATATAAGGTTAAACATATATAAATGTATTTTATCCAAAAAATTAGAAATGGTTTTCTTAGCAAATTTGATAAGCAACTTTCTATTTTTATTTCATTTATACGGAAAAAAATTGCATACCCCTCTATCAGAGGCTCAAGGGTTCTTAGAGGGTAATGATGAATTCAAATTTGAACCCTATATATATACAAACTCGAGTTTAACTAAAATCCAATGCTAGTGAGATAAACTAGAAATACTCTAAAGGAAAAAAATTGTGGAGAGGAGTTCAAAATCTAGAAATATTTATGGTTGAGGTACTGATGTATCTCAAGGTTGAGCACAAAAGAAATTATACATCTTCCTCATACTAGCCTATTGAATGTGTGTCTCAGTGCAATAAAATGGATACATGTCAACTAAAGGTTGAACACCCAAAAAATTACACATGTAGCTCATAATAAAATTAATTGTAATTTATTTGTTATTTGTAAATTTATTTTTTCTAAGTACAAGTTTTTTCATTATTTCTAATAACTATAATAAATTGAAATGTGTCTTGGTCTTCCACTAGGGAAACTAGGAGAGGCATCAAATTTCTTTTTCTTTAAGAGCCACACAAAATTTTTAGTAATAGTGTACCAAAAAACCAACAACTTTGTCTGAAATAAGTGGCCTCTAGGGTTATACTCAAGCAAAAAAACAAAGTAACTAGGTCTTGATAGTAAATAACCAGAGAACATAGTTAACATTCAATACTTTCTAGAGCCTGAGGCGTCCAGATGGGCAGGATCCCGATTATCTCTTGGAGAACAATCTAGAGCAAGGGGCAAGTCAAGGAAACCTTCAATTTTCTCTAGTCTTTGGTCCATCGAGTGCACTAACACCTATAATTCATTCAATTAAAGAAGCATCTCTTCTCTCAAAGTGTTCCTATCCACCAACACATAGCCAAAAAACAAGATGAGGTGTTAGTAAAGAACAACAATAATGATTGAGGTGACCCCAAGAGTGGCCTATGTTTGGAACTTGTCTTGCTACTTTGGCAAGCACCTTAAAGTTAGTAATGCATTTTTTCTCATGTGAAATGTCAAATTCAACATGGGAAATTTCTTCTTGAAGGCTTGTATTATTAAAAAAAATTAAACTGTATTATACTGTTTAACATTTTTTTGAAAGTTTGGTAGTGGTGAGGATATATCATGGTCATATCCAAGAATAACATTTGAATAGAGCGGGGAATTGAATCATTGTCTTCAACATCTAGGAGTAACTTAACAACACAGTCATCACCATCTACCAAAACTGTCGACATTTTTTGTTTACTTTTTTTTTTTTTTTTTAATAAATTTTTATTAAATATTTCAAATTACACAAAATATAATCAATAAAGAAAACTAATTTTAATAATTTTTTAGTAAAAATATCTTAACTTTATTTAAACTGTGTTAATTATTATTTAAAAAAAATCAATTTATTATAAGAAGGATAATTTAACACCTAAATCATATAGATGTAATCATTTAATATTTATGAATTTATAATATATATATATATATATATATTAATATAAATAGGTATAATTTAACTATTTTATAGTGTAGTTCACACAGTGTAGCTTAATTAGTGATCATTCTATTCAAAAGTATTATATAAATTATTAGATTAAAGGCTCAAAGTCCCGTTGGACTAAGCCAACAAAAAAATTAATAATCATTATTTTATTTTTTATTTTTTTGGTATATTTTCTAATCAATTTTTCTTAAGTATTCAGTAGGGATTTATTAGTATAGAAACAAAAATAATTCCTCAAGTAAGAGATCTAAATCTAGAGGAAGACATATTCTCCAGGAAAATTTGTAAAGGTATGTTGGAGATGCAAAAAAGAAGACATAAAGAATAACTCCTACTTATAACTTGGCCACACATACTCAAATCTATTGTAAAAAAAAAATGCATTACCTCTATACCTATATATTTCTTTCAATGCTCTAACATTAAACTAATGTCTTTGTTAGACTCTAGCAATCCTTACAAAATTTATATGAATATGGTTTCCTAAGCTAATATCAACTAGTGCTTCCCTCATTTTTGTTGTAACGAGTACAACTTGTACTCGGCCATTTCCTTCTCAATTTAATTGAAAATAAAAATACCAATTTACTTATTGTCCAATCTCATTTGAACAGATACTATGGAAATTTTATCTTATTCTTTTGTTGGCAAATTTGTTGTAGATCTCCATTGATATTCAACATTTAAGAACATGCTTCTACTTTCCTTCCCAAGTAGACACCCTCTCTATATCTTCAAAGAGTTTATCTTACTCTCAATGTTAAGTCCTATAATCACCATTTCTTTGGTTCATATATTGTCCTATAATAGCTTCCATTCTCATTCAATAAACCTATTTTTAGTCATAACCTTTTAAATCAAAATCTAGACTTAATACTTCATAACCAGATACTTAAGGTTTAAAATCTCCGGACTACAAATTATAAATTATTACCTTCATATTTTATCCATTACTGTTCATGTTTATTTGTTGTCTTTCAATGCCAAAACAAAACATAATTACTTGAATTCTAGCTATCTGGTCAAGATATGGCTTTTCAATCTCAATCCTTCACATCAAAAAAATCATCATTCTAATTATGGGTTTAAGGATATCTTACTCTAAAATTAAGTATTTGGATTAGATGATTAACATTTAAATGAGAAATTTTAATCTGCTATAATACCACTAGGATGCCAATGATGTTGACAACCCGCAAGTGGTGGCCCAATTCTAATAATTTCTTATTATGCTACTAAATTTGATGCAAATGGAGCATCTGTTCATCCAAAAAAGGGATGTGCTTGCAATATCATTCAAAATCGTGCCGTGGTCATAGGTTTGTTGTGCAAAACATTTTTCCTTTTGAAAATTGTGATCATCTCTCCACGATTCGAAATCTCACCAATCAAGACTATGGATCATTTAATAGCCCTCTCTTAGGTTCCTCAATGAACAAATGTACATAGATAATTCCTAGCCTCCTAGGCTAACTCCTTGTCGCTCATATGACCCTGGTCCAAAACCACAACTGACTTACAAGGGCTGAGTTTATTGGTGGTCAGTTGGCCGGTTAGTCAAAAGGTGAAGTTAGTCATCATGATTGTCACCAATCCAACTACGTGGATCTTGCCTTGAGTTGTGGTGGTCAAGTTTGATGAATTAATTTTCTACATAACAACAAGATATGCAATACAATTTTTAGATCATCGCTCTTACAGAAGGTATCACCATGATTTCAACACAAAGAAATCATTTGCTTCTAAGAAAATTAACACATGACGAAATACATAATAAAACTCCTATTTCTTGGGCTTGACCACAACTTGGTCATTAACCAACCTAGCACATTCATGAATAAAGGGAATTTCCAATGTTATTCGATGCAGAACAATCTTCTCGTAAACTAGTCCAGTATCTAATGAATCCAAGCCATCAGCGCCACCTTTGATAATCAAATCCTTAATTTGATTCTTTCAAGAGGTTATGATTCTCTTCACAAGAATTACAGATTTTCGTAGCTACTTTCTACTGGATATTCATGGTCTGATATCAACCCCTGCATTCATATTTCCATCATAGACATCATGTGTAATAACTAGTTCATGTAATCATTAACTTAACCATTCATTAACACAATAAAGAAATATTACAAAAACATGTAAATATGATTCTCCTAATGAGTTTTGATATATATTATACTTACATTGATATACAATATAGGCACATTACTCTAGCCTTTGTCTCTTCAGTCTATCTCTTCTTAGTCTCCTTTCTTTTCCTATAGGTTTACAATGATTAATGAAATTACTGAAAAATACATATTTGTTCAAAACCTACTATTCTTCTAATTGACCGTAAAATGATGTCAATCTTATCCTATGATCAAGATAACATTTTCCCCTACAATATTTAATGCTTAATAAAGTAGATTCTAAGGAAACTAATCCTATTTATTCAAACTTGATCTTCCCCTATAATATTTCATTGCTAACTTGGTGGATTCTCACCCAACTAATCCTATTTACAAATTTCTAGATTATGACTCATTTTCCCTAAATTTTACTTAATGATTGAGATAATTACAAAATTAGGGAACCTACTCCCTTGGTAAATATGAAGACCCGTAAGTCTAGTCATGTGCGCTTAATTGTCAAAAATGACTTGGAAGTGGAGATGCTCCTCACTAGATTGGATAGTGAAGATACTTCACTAAAGAAATAGTAAGTGGAAATCACAATGTATTTGGAATTAGGAAACCATGGAGCTATAAAATATTGAACTTGTTAAAGAATGCATTGCTCAAAGATAAGTAATTGTGTGATTTACCTGAATACTGAAAAACAAATATTATTTACAATTATTACAACTTACCTAACTAAGAAATGTGGTTCCATAACCACTCTAGGAGGTGTTTCCCAACTTAAAACTCACATCATGCGTCGCTAACTAGGTTAGCATTCCTCCTCATGAACACACTCGTTGAGTATATAGGGTATTTACCAATTTCCCCTAGCATTCATTGAGTAGATAACTTATTTATCATATTTGTTTGCCTTTTGATTACTCTCGAAAGAAGTAATCCTTCTAAAAAGATAATGTATGGATATAGGGATGTAATGTGGTGGTCACCATGAAGGCCATCGTCAAGAGCAATGCATTGTACTTTTGAAGAGAAAAATTTTATATAGCAGGGTACAAATACATGAAAGTTTAATATATCAAATTTTTGGTTTTTCTATCAATTAGTATAATTATTTTTCAAGGAATTGTTTTAAAAATTGAGAAATGTATTTTTAAAATTCAAAACTAGTAAGGATTATTAAATCACATTAAGGACTTTACTTATGATAGATAATTATAGTATTTGTTTGGATAAGTATTAATAATCTTACTATAAAAATTGGCATGTTTAGAGAATAAGTTTATACCTAAAAAACCATATTTTTAATGTAGTAGTCAATTTAATGAAAACTCTCCAAAATTTCTTTTTTATCTTAAGTCACATTTAATTACTAATTTTTCTTTTACGCTTAAAAAATAATATTACTTGTAAAGTTAAAATTAATATTATTTGAAATCATAACCTTATCATCCACATAATGTTAAAAAAAATTAAATCAATCGCAGATTAAACTCGTTAAACTCGTTGTATTTTTAAAATTTTGCATATTCATATTTTTTCCCATTTTTCATATTATATTTAACATTTAAAAAAATAAAATTGCATGATTCTTTTTAATTTAAATTTTTACCATAAACATGTGTTTACCCGAAGTTTAAGTTTTGGTCTGTGTTGGTTCATTGTGCGTTTTATGTTTTGGTTTTTTTTATAAATGTTTTTTATTAAAAAATTTCTTGTTATTCTTGTGGCGGGTTTAAAAAAATTGCAATTTTGAATTAAAAGATACAGCTTGAGTGGGCCTAATAGTTAAGAGCATGTGTTTCTTTCTAAGAGGTCACAGGTTCAAAACCAGAGGGGGGTAGAGTATGTATGCCTTCGTAGACTTAGCAGTCAAATCGCTGC